>PVJO010003795.1:0-39867 GCA_004026905.1 Hystrix cristata
TGTCCCTCTGTTCCTTTCCCCCTCCCTTGTTCCCTTTCCCATTTGGACATTTTCTTCCCTTTCCCAATATAATACATTTTAGTCTTTATTTACACTTTTGGTTTCTCACACCAGAGAGAAACTGAACAGTTTGTGAAAGAAAACTTCACTACTAGTTCCCCCCAAACTAATTCCCCCCAGTAGTGAAGAAAAAATCAGTGCTACTTGTAGGGCCCTTTGCTGCACCATTAGAATTATGTTACCAGTTTAAATACTGAGTAGTATTTAAACATGTGTGTCCAGTTTATTTCTTTTAAGAGTATGGTCTCAAGATGCATCCATTTTCCTAGGAATATCTCAAGCTTATCATTCTTTATGGCAGAGTAGTACTCCATTGTATAAAAGAACCACATTTCTTTATCCATTCTGCTATTGATGGGCATTTGGGTTCTTTCTAAGATTTAGCTACATACATTTTAGAAGATGGCTGTTTCCTAGTTTTTCCCAGCAAGTTCTTCCGTGGTATCTGAGGATGGCCAGCTGTGTTCTTGCACTGTGTTCCCACAGCCAGCAGTACCCAGAGTTAAACTTCATCAATAGGAAGCACTCAGAGGGTGTCTGAGAAGCTGAGAGAGAAGGACCTTGCTTTCAGGCAGATGTAGGAACTTCTGGGGCTGAGACTGCTGCAGCCTGCAGACATTTCACTACATGCCTCAGGCAGAAGGTCCATCCCAGGTTCTCGCTCCAGAATTCCTGCAGCCTCCTGGCTCTTTAAAAGTTAGTGGGACACCTGAGCACTACTGTCATTCTTCCTTGCCTTGCCCATCTTGTGAGCACCTAATTACCTGGAATCATGTCCCTCCTATTTGAATCAACACAGTAGATTCTGTTTTCCTAACAGAACCCTGACACTTTCTCAGGTGAAAGGCTCTTTGAAGGACTCCAGTCCTGCCCGAATTCCTCCCCAGCACAGATGTAAATACTGTCATCACTTTAGTGCTAGAATACACACACACACAGAGTCTGGTATTGTGATATGTTTTTCTCACATGCAGTGATATCACTGTGAGCATTCTGTTTATCTCTTAATGCATAACAAACTACACAATAACTTACTGGTGTGAAAGAACCAACATTTATTAATGCTCACAATTCTGTGGGTCAGAAACTAGGGCAGCGCACAGAGGAGATGGTTCATCTGTGCCCCACAGTGCTTTGGAATCTTAGGGGGGTTGCTCCAAAGCCTGGGGATGGTGAGGGTGGTATGACAGGAGCCATGCACCTAGGACCTCACATCTTCTCCATGTGGCGTCTGCTGGGACTGCGATGTCGGTGGTGGCCTCTTCTCTTGCATGCCTGTCACCTGGGCTGGGAGGACTGGAATAGCTAGAACTGGCTGGCATCATCCTCTCCCCACATGACATTCTCAAAACTACTGAACTTCTTACATAGCAGATGACAGCCCACCAGTGCAAGGGTCACGATAGCATGCTCCGAGAGCCTAAGGTAGAAGCTGCAAAGCTTTCTTAGACTTCGACTCTAAAGTCCCCAAATTGTTCCTGCCACATTCTGCTGGTCCAGCTCAAATTCAAGAGAGTTGTAGGAATAAGCTCAACCTTTTGGTGGGGAAATGGTAAATGAGAAGAGAAGAAAGGACTTGGAGACAAGTGGATGTACTGAATATCATCCTGTAAACTAGATTTTGCCCTAAGTAGTAAGCCTTGGAGATATGCCCGTGTTAGTCATATAGATTTACCTCATATTTTGTAATTATTGTGTAAGATAAGCTTATACCATAGTGTATTTAGATTTTTGGTCTTCTAGGAACATATTAGTGGTTTCCATTTTTCTATTTTAAAATTCTTCTTGAGCATAACTTTTATGTTCCAGTATCTTTAAGGTTAATACTGAGAAGTAAAGTTACATGTTTGGCATTGTGGAATAAGAGCATATTTAAAAGATGCTATCAAGTTGCCTTCTGAACTGGCTAATACAGTTTATATCACTCCAAGAATTTATAATAGTATCAATTTCCTTAGTAAATACTTGACACTATCAAGCCTTTAAAGGTATACCAATTTTATTGTTAAAAATGGTATCTCAGGGGCTGGGGATTTAGCGCAGTGGTTAGAGCGCTTGCCTTGTAGGCACAAGGACCCGAGTTCGATCCCCAGCACACACACAAAAAAAAAAACCCTCAAAAAATAAAAAAACGGTATCTCACTCTTTTATTGGTTTTTATTTTCCTATACTGCAAATGGTTGGTTATTCAACCTTGAGTTTGTTCTTTTGTGAGTTGGTCATATACGTTCTGCCTACTTTTTATTGTAATTTTTTATGTTTCTTTCTGTTTGTAGAAATGGTTTGTCTTAATCCTTTTTTGGGGGCGGGAGGGTTGCTGGGGATTGAACTCAGAGCCTTGTGCCTGCTAGGCAAGTGCTCTATCACTGAGTTAAATCCCCAGCCCCAATTCTCTTATTTTTACCTAGTCAGAGCAGGTTTTGATGAAAGCCAGCATCTTTGCCACATGATTAGAGCTCAAATGAAGAAGAAAACTCAGAACTATGCAGTTCATGGCTTGGAATCGTTACACCCAATAATTCCTTAGCCAAAATTTTATTCCAGAGGGAACAAGAATCCCAAAGTTCCCCCAGGCAGAACCCTATCCTTGGGGTTGCAAATAATATCTTTGACAAAAACATCAAAGTGTGTTTCCACAGAAGTGTGGTTCTCAAACAATGGCCTCAGAATCATGTGGGTAACTCAGCAAAAGTACAGATTTCTGGGCAAAATCCCAGGTCTACTGTACCAGAAATTTGAGGGAGCTAAATTCTAACTAGCCATCATTAACTAACTGTTTTCTACTCCCCAGTAAAATATAAAAATCACTGTCCTGAGGGCAGATCAGCAAGTTAGAAAGAAAGTAAAAGACCGGATAATGTGCCACCTCCCTGGTTTGCTCTGGAAAGTAAAAGTAGAAGTATACCAAAGAATCTGAGTACTAGAGGCATCTCAGAGATCGTGTAACTCCATGGTGCTTACATCTGGCCGGCAACAGCGTCACCCGGAGGGATTCTTCCAGCAATTAAGTTAGAATCTCTGGAGGTTGAGTCAGACACCAGCACTTGTGAAAAGCCATGATGATATGTTCCATGTACCCCAAATAAGACGCTACTTGCCTAATCCTAAACCCTTACTTTACAGGAGAGAAAACTTAGGCCAAGTGAGTTTACAGCATGTGTCTTTTTATTTGTCTCACAGTGTTTAGTGGCCCAGAGTGTTGGTTGGTCTGATGAACTTTTGAGGACTTACTCTATTAATTAACAGTTCCTCCAAGCGGGCTGATTTTACTTTGAAAGGGTTAATGCTGAGATACTTCTTCTGAGGATAAAGTGTCTACACAATGTTGGTAAACGTTCTTTTCTAAGAATCGATTCTGTACTTGGTATCTGAATTTCTGTCAGAACTACAAAGGAAAAGCTTCCAGATCTTTGCATATAGCAGTGATGAGTCAGGATGTACAGCTACAATTACACATACAGCTCTTGCTATGTCTATTTTTTCCTCGAGTGGCTTTACAAACCAAGCATGACCCATCTATACGTGAGGCCCTGTTGGCACTTTAAGTATTTGTGTTTTTTTTTACAATATCAAAATATAGTCTCAGAGACGAGACACAACCTAAAAAGTAATCAAACCTAATGAAGCATTAAAATTTTCTTTTTTTTCTTACTCTTCTTTTTCCTTCTCTTTTCTCTCTGTTCTTGTTCATTTTTACAAGATCTACAGCAATGATGGTGAACCTTCTAGAAACTTGTAATGATAACAAACAGCCTGCTGTTGGTATGTGTGTTGTAGGTTCGCCAACACTGATCTGTAGCATATCCTAAAAAAGCTTTGCACAGCTTGGGTAAAGGAGCCTGGGTCTGAGAACAGGTAGCCTCCATTCTAATCCCTACCATGCTCTAAAGGTAGGATACAAAAGAATTCATTTAATCACCCATCTTTATTTTCTGTTTTGTAAGATGGATAGGGCAATCCATGCCAGAGATAAAATATGTGAAAATATTTCATTATAGAAAGATGATTTATTATTTTTCATGATATATATAGCACTTGCGAGAAGGAGGCTTTTGGTATAAAACATGTTCATTGGAAACCACATCCAAAGGAGTTTCCTGAAATTGTATCCTTTAGAAGAATGTACTTGGTCCTATTTGTAAGGTATTCCCAATAAAATAATTGTAAAAAGACTGCATAAAACCAGGAAGGGAAAACCATCAGAGAACCTACCAATTGTCAAAAGCCTTTCTTTGTTGTTCACTAATTCCATGCCTAAATAATACCCACTTTGCAATGGACTGAAGTTTTATGTCCCACATAGAATTCATATTCCAACATCCTAACCCTCGAGGTGATAGTATCAGGAAGTGGGGCCTTTGCAAGGGAATTAGGTTCCTGAGGAAAGACCCCCTCAAGAAATGAGATCAGGGCTCTTATAAAACAAAAATACTCCAGCAGAATCCCTGCCCCTTCTGCCATGTTGCAACACAGCAAGAAGTCGGCCTTCTGCCAAAAGGGAAGCAAACCCTCACCGGACACTGAATCTGCCAGGCCCCCCGTGTTGGGGTTCCCAGATCCCAGAACTGTAAGAAATAAGTCTCTGTCGTTTAGAGCTCATCCAGTCTACGGCAGTTTGTGACACCAACCTCAGTGGCCTAAGACACATTTCTCGCTTAAATTCTAACCCTGCCTTCCAGGTCTTTCCAGCTAAATTTTTTTCTAACTCTGCTGTGGTAACCCATTTTTCAGTTTTGCTTTGACCCCGGCCTTCCTGACACACACAAAAACACTAACCAAGGGGAAATCAGAACTAAAAGGAAGTTGATAGCAACAATACTTATTTTTAAACTTTTCAACTGAGTAACAAGAAGAGTATTTATAAAATAAGATGTAATGTCTGTATATAACAGGGGCTCTTGTTGAAGTTTTTCATCTTGGTGAGGTAGAAGAGGCAGAGTAGATATTTTCATTAATTATAAAAGTAATCTGAACTTATAAAAATAGAAGAACCCATATAAAGAATATAGTATTTATTAACATATAATATGTAATTAATATTTATTAATATAATTTATCCAGAAGTAATCTAACATTTTCATATATTTTCCTTTAGGCTTTCTCCTGTGCAATATGATTCAAAACTGGGCTGAAGTATGTAGTATTTGATCTTAATTTTTTACTTAGTATTTTACCATGAATATGGTGTCACATCTTTAATTATTCTTTACAATCATAATTTTAATGGTTTTATTTTATCTCATTGTATGGAAGAACCATGTTGTAAGCTTTGTTATGTTTTGTTCTGTTGGTACTGGGAATTGAGCCCCAGGCTTTCACACTGAGCCATATCCCCAGCTCTCTCTCTCTCTCTCTCTATCTATCTATCTATCTATCTATCTATCTATTTATTTATTTATTTATTTATTTATTTATTTATTTATTGAGATAGGGAATTACTAAGCAATTAAATTGCCCAGACCGAACTCAAACTTGTAATCCTCCTGCTTCAGCTTCCCAGAGTGCTGGGATTACGGGTATGAGCCACCATGCCCGATTTCTCTTTATTCTTTTATCTTCTGACCTAACTCCTCACACCCCTTTCAAACGGTTATTTCTCCATGCTAATAGGATAGGTTTGTGTGCATTTACACATAATCTAATGCATAGTGAAGATCACAGGAGGAAGTAGGAAGAAAAATCATTCAGTGAGCATGTAAAGTGGGCCACTCATACTGCAAAACACTTCACACAATATAATATTTATTCTTACTATAGTTTTGTGGAGTAAAAATGATATCCTCATTTTATTGATAAGAAAATGAAAATTTTCATATCTATGTATATATATTTGCTTGTAGGTAGACCAAAAAGGAGCAGAGCTAGAATTTTAATACAGATCAGACTCCTGGGAATGTATTGTGTACAAGACTGTTGGACTAAAATATCTACTTCACTTAGTAAACAGAAACTAAAACATGCAGCCTGTGTTTCAATCACTCTCTAAACACATCTCAGATGTCCTGAATTTTTGCCTGGATCTTTCTTTCTCAGCACAGCAAGATGTCATCTTCTGTATGACCTCATACACATCTGACTCAGTTTCCCCACCTATCAGTTCTTTTGCCAGGCTGATGTAATGGCGCGCAAGCAACTTAATTTACTGAGCCTGGACTTATCTTTAAAATTAGGTCCATTTAAGTTTTAAACTTGGCAATTCTACACATAAGAATCAAAAAGGAAGTAGGATAAATTACTGTCCATCTGACAAAAGGAAGTAGGATAAATTACGGAAAACCCTAAACTAAGAAAAATCACAGGCTCACTGAATATAATCTATTGCAGTGTCATCCACAAATATATAAAGTGAAGGTTAAGTAAAAGAATCTGTAATATGGAACAAAAAAATAGAAATGTAACATAGCATAGGGGAGCTACTACACTACATCAGTTTTTGTTCTGGTTTGATGGATGTGGAGGGTTGTTTTTATTGTTTTGTGTCAAAGAAAGAACGTTGACTCTGGAGGTGGATAAAGCTGAGTTCAGGAATCAATTCAGCCTATTTTTAAATCCCACATTATCCAGGTGAGACAAATTCCATTTTGTTAAGTGTGTTTTTGAAAGCAATATAGAATAAAAGCCTAGGCAGCCATCATTTAATCAAACTGCATATTCCTTCCATAGATATGGAAAAGTAAGTTTTAAGTAGATATATTTACAAAGGAGTTTATAATTATTGTGCCTTGTTATGTTTTGAGAATCAATACTTTAGAGAATGCTTTTGAGAACAATGCTTTAGAGAAAATCCATTTGTATTTTTACGAGATTTCAATTTCTAACACAACACAATCTTGTGAATGTCCAGGAAAACTATTCCCAACACTTAGAGAGGGAGGAGGGGAAGTCGGTGCCTTCCCCTGCCCAGAAGTCCTCGCTCAGACGAGCCTCTCGCTAACCACCATTGGAGCTGCTGCTTAATCCCTCGTAGAAACGAGACCACCCTAACTGAAAAGTAATGGAATGGAGGCTTTCAGAAGATTGAAAATACAGCCTGCTTTCATCTTAAGATGGCTGGAATATTGCCTCTTAAATAAAAGAACACATGTTATAAAAGGGATGTACTTACTGATTGCTTGATCTCTTAACCTGCCGACCTTTCATATTGGAAAATAAAATTGATGCCACTAGTGGGAGGGTCAGCCAACACACGGTAGTAATGGCATGGAGCAAAATGAAAATTGTGCAGTATTCATTGGACAGAAAGTAACAGAATAAAGGAGAAACCTGAAAGGGCATTATTTTAAAGGGACATTTCTCAAAAGAGTAAGATTTAACGGGCACTGTGGCATAGAAGGACTGTGTTAAATCTCCCTGAACAGTCTTGATTTTAATCAAGCTATAAGCGAAAATCTTTCTTTCTCGTTGAATAATAGTATTCATGTTCAGTCTGTGCTTAATCATAAAACCATATATACAGCCAAGAAATATACAGGTGCTTTTACAAGAAAAAAATGGGAAGAAGGATCCTTGGAAAACACATGATAGGGGGAATATGTTAACATATTTCCACACAGCATGTGATGGCTTAAAAGAAAATAGCTATGTCTTATGGAATATAATGGCTGCCATCTACAAAGCAGGTTGTGGGGAAAACTACCCTTTGTGTTTGGTAGGTAATGCCGCTTATTTCTATGATATGATCATTATGATGGAGTATAAGGACAAATATTTGTAAATTTAAGTATATCACATAAAAGGTAAGTGACAGTAAAGCATGCTAAGTTAAGACATTGGTATTTGAATATCTTTTAAAACTTTTTATTTTATTTGTACATATTTGCAGTTCATGTAGTTTACAATCATTTTGGGGAATGATTGCATGGACATATTACAGCATGCTTCTTTCTTCGTTTTTTTTTTTTTTTTTTTAATCCCCTTTCCCTTCTTCCCCCTCCTGTCCTCCTCCAGTTCTCCTATCCCACGTTTCATTCTTGCTGATGTTATTTGTGTTAGCTCATGTTATGGTATCTAACGTTTGCATTAATTGGGGTTATTAAATTCTGGTGCATGGCATATCTTTGTTCTTATGTCACCATCCCCTCTTCCTCACCCCTTGCTCTTGTTCCCTTGGACTGCTTCCTTGTTGCCAGATATCCATCCCCTTGTCCCTTTCTATCCATCCTTTATCACTTTCTTTGTACTTTACCTCATTCAAATGAGAGCTATCATATGGTATTTAAGCTTGTGTTTCTGGTTTATTTCACTCAACATTATATTTTCCAGGTGCATCTGTTTTCCTGAAAATATTTCAAATTTGTCAGACTTTATAGCTGAGTAGTATTCCATTATATATAGACACCACATTTTCTTTATCCAGTTGTCTGTTGACGGGTATACAGACTGCTTCCAGGGTTCAGCTATTATGAATTGTGCTGCTATAAACATTGGTATGCAAATATTGCTGTAATATGATGACTTAAGCTCTTTGGGGAAGACACCTAGCATGGAGATAGCTGGGTCATAAGGAATTTCTAATTTCAGTTCTTTGAGAAATTGCCATACTGTTTTCCCTAATGGCGGCACTGATTTGCATTCCCATCAACAATGAAAGAGAGTTCTGTTTTCACCACAGCCTCACACTTGCATTTGTTATCGATTTCTTAATGATAATCCTTTCCGGAGTAAAATGAAATCTTAGCATTGTTTTAATTTACATTTCTCTAATGGTCAGAGATGCTGAATATTTTTTCATGTATTTGTTACCATTTGTATTTCTTCCTCTGTGAAGTGTCTGTTCATTTCTCTAGCCCATTTCCTGATTGGGTCTTTAATTTTAGATGGTTTCATTCTTTTGAGTTCTTTTTATATTCTAGATATTATTCCTCTGCCTGAGGAGTAGCTGGCAAAAACAAATTTTTTTCCCATTCTGTAGATTATCTCTTCACTGTGATGGATTCTTTTGTGGTACAAAAGTTTTTAGTCTGACACAATCACATTTGTTGATTCTTGCTGTTATTTCTTGTGCAATTGAGGTTCTGTTTAGAAAATCCTACCTTTATATCTTCAAGTGCTTTACCTATTTTATCTTCCAGTAGGTTTAATATTTCTGTTCTAATATTTATATCTTTGATTTATTTTTTATTTTAATTTAGTGTATGGTGAGAATTAAGGGCCCAGTTTGAATTTTCTGCAGATAACCAGTTTTTGCAATACCACTTGTTGAATAGGCTCTTTCCTCCAACATATACTTTTGCCCCCTTTGTCAAAAATCAAAAAGCTGAACATGTCTGGAGAGGTTTCTGTATTGGCAGTTCTGTTCCACTGTTTCACATATCTGTTTTTGTTCCAATACCGTATTGTTTTTATCACTATTGCTTTGTAGTATAGCTTGAAGTCAGGTATTGTGGTGCTTCCTGCTTTGCTTTTATTGCCCCAAATTTGTTATGTTATTCTGGGTCTCTTTTGGCTTCATATTAATTTTAGGATTATTTTCTCTAGATCTGTAAAGTATGCTGTTGGTATTTTGATTGGGACCGCATTGAATCTGTATAATAGTTTTAGAAATATGATCATTTTGACAATATTGGTTCTGCCTAACCAGGAGCAAGAGACATCGTTCCATTTTCTGACATCCTCTTCAATCTCCTTCTTCAGAGTACTGTAGTTTTTTTTGCAGAGGTCTTTGACTTCCTTGTAAGTTAGGTTAATTCCTAGGCATTTCACTTTTATTGCTGCTACTGTGAATGTTATTATTTTCACAATTCCCTCTCATCCCCTTCATTGTTTGTGTACACAAAGGCTAATGATTTTTGTGTATTGATTTTGTATCCTGCTTCTTTGCTGAAATTGATTATTAATTCTAAGAATTTTTTGGTGGAGTTTTTTGGGTCTTCTATGTAGAGTATCATGTCTCTGCAAATAATGATAATTTGAGTTCTTACTTCCTATGTATATTCTTTTTTTTCTTTCTTTCTTTTGTCTAATTGTTCTGGCTAATGTTTAATATTCTATATTGAATAGAAGAGATGATAGTGGACATTCTTTTCTTCTTCCTAATTGTAGGGAGGATGCTTTTAGTTTTTCCCCATTTAGTGTGATGCTGGCTACTGGTTTGTCATAAATAGTCTTTATCATATTCAGGTATGGTCCTTCTATGCCTGTTTTCTTCAGGGTTTTTATCATGAACTGGTATTGGATTTTATCAAAAGCCTTTTCTGTATCTCTTCATATGATCATTTGTTTTTGACCTTGCTCCTGTTTATGTAATGTATTACTTTTACTGACTTATGTATGTTGAGCCACCCTTACATTTTTGGGATGAAACATATGTGATCATGATGTGTCATCTTTTTGATAATGTGCTACATTCTATTTGCTAGTATCTTGTTTTACAGCTTTTTTAGTCTCAATTTCATTGGTTTCTGCTCTCAGCATTATAATTCCCCCCCCCTTAGTTTTAGTTTAGGGCTGGTTTGTTTTTATTTCTCAAGTATTTGAAGATTCTCAAACGGTTATTTATTTGGGCTTGCTCTGTTTTCCTAATGTGAACATTGATTGTGATGAATTTTCCTCTTAGAACTGCTTTCATATTGTCTCAGAGGTTTCGTTGAGTTGTATAGTCACTGTTGTTAACTTCCAGAAATTTTTAAATTTCTTTTTAGATTTCTTCTGTGACCCTTTGGTTTTTTGGGAGTATGTTGTCAATTTTACAAGAGATTTTGCCTCTTCCAAAATTTTTTCTGTCTTCGATTTCTATTTTCATTGCTCAGTGGTCTGCTAGTATGCATGGAGTAATTTCAATTCTTTTATATTTACTTAAACTAGTTTTGTGGACTAGTGTGTGATCTGTTTTGGAAAAAGTACCATGTGCTGCTGTAGACGGATGGAATGCTATATATACGCAATTCCATATGTTCAGCTCTGTACTTTCTTTATTGGATTTTTGTCTAGTGAGCTGTGTCTTTGTGAAATCAAGGTGTCAAAATTCCCTACAATGATTGTGTTATTGTTTATTTGATCTTTTAATTTCAGTAGTTTTTATTTTATGAAGATAAGTGCTCCAGTATTTGGTGCATATTTGTTTATCGATGTTGTCTCTTCTTGTTGGATTGTTCCCTTAACTAGTGACCTTCTTTGTCTCTTCTCATCAGTTTTAGCTTGAAGTTTACCATGTCTAAAATTAGAACTGCTACTCCTGCTTGTTTTTGGGTCCTGGTATGTGAAATGTCATTTTCCATCGTTTAATTTTTAATCTATGAATATCTTTTAGGATTGCATGAGTTTCTTGAATGCAACAGACTGTTGGACTGTTTTTTTATCCAGTCTACCAATCTGTCTTCTAATTGGAGAGCTGAGGCCATTAATGCTGAGAGATAATACTGAGATGTGTTGGTTATTTACTATCATTGCCTTCTTTATCTGTTGGAGAATCCTTTGTTTTTGTTTTCCTGATGTTTTTTGTTGCCATATATCCATTGACCTCACTAATTTCCTCTGTGTTTTTTCAGCTGTATCTGTCTTATGATTTCTGTTGAGAAAATGTTAAGTATTTTCTCAAGAACTAGTTTGCTACTTATATATCTTCTGAACTGGTCTTTTTCAAGGAATTACCTTATTTCTCCCTCTATTTTGAGGGATAGCTTTGCTGAATAAGTTAATCTGGGTTGGAAATTATTTGCTCTTAAGGCTTATAATGCTCCACTCCAAGCTCTCCTGGCCTTTAGGGTTTATGTTGAGAATTCTGTTGTTTTTCTCTGGATGCCTTTAAAATTCTGGATTTTTTGCTGGATATCTGGTAATTTAATAAGGATATGCCTCGCTGAGCTTCTTTTGTCGTTCAAATTGTTTGATGTTCTATAAGCATTACCTTGTGTTTTAACCTCTTATATTTGGGAAATTTCTTCTGCAATTTCTGTGAACATGTAGTAAATCTATTAGTAAATTCCAGTTTTTCTCTAATGCCAATGAGCCTTAGATTGGTCTTCTTACTGCCATCTAGTAGCTGCTGGATGATCTTCTCTTGTTCTCTTATTTTCTTTTTGACTTCTTCGAGCTCTTCATCATAATTCACTATTTTTTTCCTCAAAATCAGACACTGCCTTCATTATTGGTCATTTCTGTAATTTATGAATTCTATACAGTTTTTCA
This sequence comes from Hystrix cristata, assembly GCA_004026905.1. Lineage (NCBI taxonomy): Eukaryota > Metazoa > Chordata > Mammalia > Rodentia > Hystricidae > Hystrix > Hystrix cristata. The sequence continues at coordinate 12,187 of PVJO010003795.1, forward strand.
TTTTATGTGTTTCTGCCTGACATTTTTTTTCAAAGATTCCATATCCTCGTTGAATCTTTCATCCAAATTTTGGTTAGTTCATCCAGTTTTTCTTAACTATTTTCCAGAAATTCACTGTGGGCATAGTGAGTGAAACTGCTGTGAACTTTTGGTTCCTCTTTTAACTCATGTTTTCTTCATTCCCTCTAAGAACTTTTCACTCCCTCTAAGAACCCCTTGCTCTGCCTTGGGAAAGTTGCATGAACTTGGGGATCTTCTGTTGTGTTGCTTCCATATACATACATATTTTCCCTCCTTTTTCCCCTTTTGGGGTGGAGATACTGCAGGTCAAGAACTAGAAAGGTGAGAATTTATGGTTTACATGGAAATTTTTAGTAAACTGTTGCTTCCCATGAATAATTTTCTGCTTTGTATGTCCAGTGCAAGTATTTACTCCTTTTGTTACTTATTTTAAGTGATTCAAACTCTGTCCCTCTATTTTGCTGAAAGAATTACTTCTGATTATAACAGCATCAACAGATGTGTGTGATAGTCCTTGCAGTTACATCTCCCCCTTTGTCTGTCCTTTATATACACTATGACTATTTATTGTTTGTGATTGTTCTGCAATGAGGTAGATGAAAGGGAGGGAGGAGAAGAGAAGGTGGTTGGATGAGGAGTGTAAGACACTAAGGGGGAGGTTTATAGAAGTGGATAGTGACAGATGAGAAGAAAAGTTTGATGGGGGGTCTGATTCTATTGGAGTACTTTTAATTGAGTTAAAGGGTTAGTACTGGGAGTTTTCAGAGGGTATTTGTATGTGAGGGCAAGCACAAGATATGAGAGAAAGGAGGTTTACTTTGTGATTGAGGGAATCTATGTGGTTGTAAGAACCTGTCCATAGAGAGAACAATAGGCTGGGTAAGATATGGGAGAGCTGAAGGCTTAGGATGGGGAGAATCAAGGGTTAATACCAGAGAAGAAAGGAGTAACTTGGGTTAGCTAAGTACGGGCAATTAAAATCTTAGGAGGAGGAGTTTATGCATTTGGAAAAAGAATAAAGAAGTATGGTAAAAGTATTGCTTTGGGGTTGGACATGAGGAAGCTAAATGGGGAGCTGAGACAAGGGAGAAAACCTAGACACCTATTAAATCAGAACCAATAGAAGAAAAAGTACACAAAAGTAAAAAACTATTAAACGTAAAAAATCATTAAAAAAAACATAACATAACCTCACACTACTAAATAAATCAAGAAATAAACAAAAACTCAAACCTATAAAATACCCAACGGGAGCACAGATTAAGTATTCCACTGAGACAGTGTATATGTGATTCGCTTGCAGCTTAGTTGCCACAGAGTCTCATTGCTCACATATCCAGTAACTTCTCTGAATCTTCCACTGCAATACCAAAGCTAACTCACACTCAGTTTTTCTTTCCACCAGGTTGCAGGGTTCTTGCAGAGTGTGATCCAGTCCAAATTCTTGGGTTAGGAGCTCTTGCTGGCCCTCTCCCTGGCTGTGATGGTGAAACAGGCAGGCTGATTCACAGGCATGAAATTCTCCACTGAGTCAGGAGTATTCCTGTGTTATCAAATCAGCCACAGTAGCAACAAGTTAATCAGTTACAGTAGTATCTATCTGGGCAAGTTGAGAACATACAATGAGATCTACTTTTGGATCTTCCTTTAGCCTAGAGAAGAAATCCATAGTTACAGTGTAAGTATCATAAAAGCCCAAGTATTGACCCACAGCTACTCTGCACTAAATGTGGTGCCTATGTCTCTCATGTTAAAAAAGAAAAAAACATTCAACAGTAATCTTATAGAATCAATTATCTAAAACACAGAAGGCTGAGAACTGGGTAATGCTGGGGCAGGGAGAGAAAAGAATCAAAGCTTTTTAAAAAGTCTTCTACTGTGTGATATGGGAAGAAGGAACTAGGGAGGGACAAAGAATCCTAATGGTGGCAATTAAATGGGATAATGTGGAAAATCTGGTATAAAATTGGTAGTGAGAAATGGGGATGACAAAGGATTCTATGGCTAATATAAATATTAGAGAAAAGGTTAAAGAGAGACAGATGGAGGGGGAGAAGAAAGAGAAGAAAAATAGAGGAAGGATAAGAAACTGGAGAAAAAAGGCAGGTGAAAAGATAAGGATAAAAGTAGGAGGAATAAAAAGGGACAAGGCATAATTCCCTTACCTTGCTGTTTATAAAATGTATTGGAAGAAAAGGGCAAGAGGAAGAGAATCTCTCTCTCTCTCTCTCTCTCTCTCTGAAAAGAATAAAAAGCAAATAATGGTATAAAAGTATGTGTGGGTATACAGAAAAAGAAAAGCAACAAAAAATTAAATAAATAAAAAGAAAGTTTTCTATTGTTTTGGATACATGGCTCTTTCCCACAGCTTAGGAATAAGGATCAGAGCTCAAGCCAAGATGTGACTCTGCTCATACTGGAGGTCTAAGGTGGCAGACCATCACCAGATGGGTGCCAGATGTAGACATCTGCATACAACAGGGATAAGGAACTGATGTGACCTTCCAGTCCTGTGTAACTCAGGCTTACCCTGGCCTCCAACTGTACGAGCCACTTCCATATTCACCAGCTCCAGCCCCTCAGCAGGATTCCCACCAGCCTGCTCTCCAACCGCCAGCCTGCTCTCCAACCACCAGCTGTCTCCATGGCTGACCTTCCCTCATCCACTCTGGGAACTTGACTGCAGTGCATGGCTTGGAGCCAAGGGGCTGCTTTGGGACCCAGCTTCAAGGTCACTCACCAACTGTTTACTGTGGAAGGCCACCTGGGAGCAGAATCCCACATTTTCCTTGCTGGTTCCACCTGCCACTGATTCTCTGAGTCCCCATGTGGTTCTCTCTTCTTTGTGGAATGTCCTGTAGTTGTTTTTGAACACTGTTCTTTGGGCTGAAACCATCAAAGTACAATTCAGATGTGGTCACCACATCGTGTTTGGTTAATCCACTTTTTATGTCTCTTTCTTTTATGATAGAGTCTCCTCTCTGTGTTTTTGTTGATATTTTTTGAGTCTCTTCAACATGGCTCCTCTGCTCAGCCATGTTGGATCTTCAAGGTCATTCCAGTAGATCTTTCCTCAGTTTCTCTGATATGACTTCTCCTCTAGTCAGCCATGTAGAATCCCCTATTCCAGACATTTGCCTTGTCCAGGATCAGATCTGTTGTTTGTCTGGCACTTCTATTAACCCATGCAGGGGAGATAAAACACAGCCAGCACCAAATTGGTGGTGGCTGAGCCAACACATGGAATCCACACTTGTGCAGTTGATCAGGGACCAGCCCACAGGGCCAGGCATTCCACAGGAGCCACTGGTCCATATTTTTTAATATTTTAAGACTGCTTAATGGAGTAGACTTTGAAAGGCAAGCGAGTGGTAGATACGTGAGCAACTGGGTACCTCAGGAATCGTCCAAGGATCAAAACTCGAAAGAAACAATAAGTTTCTGAAAGGAATCAGTGAATCTTTCCAGATCCCCTTTCAATGAATACCTTGCTTTATGAGGAACAAGTAGGTGCAGTAGCCAGCAGGGTATCATCTCTGGAATCCCACAGACCTGGCTTCACACTCTAGTTCTGTCACCTAATGACTGTTTAATTTCTTTGAACTTTAGATTCCTCATCTGTGAAATGAGGAAAGTATTCCTATTCTGCAGAATGGGTATAGTAATTGAATTACTATTGGTTGACCAAATGTTAAATAAATGGGAGATGCCAATGAATATTAGCATTATTTTTAGAAGAAAGCAATTATAAACTCACAGAACATGCAAGCTGGAGGCATCCTTGTCTATCACCCAGTTTCAGAACTGCTTTCAGAAAAGCAGTTTCATGCTTTTCTAGAGAAAGCTGAGACCCAGGAAAGTTTAGAGACTTGGCCGTCCTCCTCCTGAGCCTCATGGGTGTTCAAGGTCTGCCCCAGCGCTTCTCTGACATCAGAGGAGATGGCCCAAGAGGAAAAGGCTGTGGACGTGTTGTCACACCTCACCACAGCCACTCCACTATTAAAACTCGAACATCTGTGCACATGTTCATGTACAGAAAGAGTATCATGGTCAAAAAGGAAGCTGGAAAAATGGCGGCACTGGGCTGGCAGGGCAGAAATTTGCAGAGCAGGCCAGCTGACTGGCAACCTTGACAAGAGCTGGTGTCATGTCCTGAGTCTGAAGCCAGACAGCCGGCAGGAATCTCCCTCAGAAGACCTGAGCCTTTTCTCTGAGGAAACTGATTGGTTGGGGGCCGTGCAGATTATGGAGAGCAGATTATGGAGAGTAATCTGCTTTACTCAAAGTCTACTGATTGGAATGTTAATTAAATTTTTAAATAAAAGGCCCTGATAACGATATCTAGTCTGGTTTTTGTGCAAACAACTGAGCACCAGAGTCTATCCAAAATGATGTGGAAATTTTGCCCTGTGGAGACAGATTATATCTATTTTTTTGTTTTAGTTTGTTTTTATTGTTTTGTTGTTCTGTGGGGGTTTCATGGGGATTGCTTGTTTGTTTTGCTGGGCTGTTCATTTTAGCCCTTGCTTACTCTACCAAAGAAGCATTTGAGTTACTCTACTAGTTAGCTGTTGCTGTACAGGCAACCCACTGAAATTTAGCGATTGAAAGCACCAAGCATGTATTTAGTTAACAATTCCAGAGCCCAGCATTTCAGCTGAACTCAGCCGAGCAGCTTAGTCTCGCATAGGTTGATTTCTGTGTCTGCGTCGAGGTTCTGGGTCATTCGAGTGCTAGCTAATTTAGCACTACCTGAGCTGGGACGGCAGGTCTATCTTCTGCATGCTTTCGTTCTCCACCAGGTTAATCAAGCTTGAGCAGGAGACAGTGGTCCCTCAGGGGAAGGAAAGCACGTAAAGGATGTAAGCATGTTTCATCCCCAAAATATGCTAAATTGGTATATTGATTATTTCAAGTTGAAATCACTTAAGGAACTATAGATACAAAAGGGGGCCATTTGGCCTGTTGTTTCCTACATACAAGAAACCATAAAGATTCTTTCGGGAGCTCTGTCTTCACTGTGCCAGGGTCAGAAAATAAGCTTTTTCACCAGCAGCAGGTAATTGGGACTGCGATGGACCTGAATAAGCAAGCTTGTTCAAGTCGCCCTTCCATTCCACAGCTTCCCATTCCCCCATTACCTCTGAGGGAACTACCTAGACATTACTCCCTATTCAAGAGAGCTCTTTGTCCTATTGTTTATTCACAAACTTATCACTCTTTGCTTAAGAAGTATGAGAACGTCTTGATTTGTCCATTTCTGGATTTGTCCATGTGTATGTGGACTTAAATTCTATGCTTCCTCTTGGTAATCTGGCTTGTGTTAATCAGGTTCCAAAGATCCCACGTAAGAATAAGGGTGGGAGAGGTGAGTGAAGAGGGCTCTCTCCTGTACACAGGCACAGGCCTTTCTAGGTCAGCTTCCAAGGGGTGGAGAAATGGGGCTGCCTCTCGACTGGAGATGCTACAGAGTCTCATTGCAGAGGACATGGCTACAGGGAGAATTCCAGCCATTTTTGCAAATAACTGCTTTCCACAGTTCCTCTCACGTCCTTCTGAGAATCCTGAGATGATCTCTCCTCAACAAGAGTGTCATCCAGTCTGACAACATCTGACAGAATTCTTCAGCCAAGATTATGCTCTCCTTGCCCAGTTTGGTTGATCATCACTTTAAAGCCGTAAGTTTTTACAGAGACAGGAAGCCTGTCATTTCTCATTTAGATCTTTACCTTGCAGTGGTCACTGTGCTGGGAATCCTAGAAAGATGCAAGTAGAAAAGAAAGCAAAAGAGTCTTAGTCTGTACCCTCCACTCCAAAGCAAAAGCATTACACATCTCCTTTTAAAAATGAATATTTTCCTTTTTAGGAAGAGAGAATTTTGAATTTGGCCATTTTAAGACATCTTTTTCCCTCAGTCACTATCTCTCAACCTTTTTCATTACTGCTTTTTATGCATGGAGACTTTTAGATTCTGTAGTTATCATCTTTAATGGTATTTTAATACCACAAATATATAGTGCATCTCTATTTTATGTATTAAAAAGTATTGCACCTCACCCCACCCCCATTTTACCAGTCAAGTTTCACTTAATTAGGAGGGCGATTGTTACTACTGAGAATACACGCCCAAAGTCTCACAAAAGTGTCTTCTCCAGTCCCCTCCCTACCCCTGTTCTCACCACAACGCTGCAGAATCGAGATGGGATTTTCCTTTATTCAGCTCTAATCATTAATCAGGGGCTGCTGACACCAGGGATTCTGTCTTCATATGACAAAAAAATGAAAGGAAGAAGATAAGAGAAAAAGTCAAGTGGAATTTCAAAAATACGGTTTCACTGACAAAAGCCAAAGAGAAAGAAATCACCAGTTATGACTGAAGACTGAATCACTGCTTGGAACTATCAGACCTAAAAACAAAATCTATGTCTACCCTTATAGAAACTCATAGTATGAACAGGGAAAAAAATAGCTTCTTAGCCAATAGCCAATACCTCCTTTCTTGCCTTTATTGTGTGTGTGTGTGTGTGTGTGTGTGTGTGTGTGTGTGTGTACACGTGCACACATAATGAAGCAATTAAGCATAATTTGGATATTAGTTGAATTTGTCCCCCAAGGAGTGTTTAGAACTGTCCAAGTATCTTTACATCATCGAGTTTGCTTAGCAATGTTCCCTTCCATCTAACCTCCAGAAATAATGTCTTTGTTCATTTTCAAATTTGTTAGATTTTTATTCCTTTGCTAAATCTCTAAAACTGATTGTTTAGGAAATGACATAGTGAGCAAATCCTCTAAGGCTTTGATAAATTTGCACTTCACATTTAACCAAGACAATACAACTCCTGTATGTGTATCTGAAAATACTGTATCATGACATAATAAAAATAACCTCCAACCATAGAAAATTAGTATGCATATACTCTGATTTCTTTAATGAAATGATTAAGTCATGATTCTAGCTCAGGTTTTGAGCACTAGTTCTTTTCAAAAGGTGCAGTATGCTGAGTTAGACATTGTTTTCTTCATGCTGCCATTTTAACTTGAATTAAATCATTTGCTCAGTTTTCCTAATGACAGTATTGTTAGGAATTAAATTTATAGAACAAAAGTTGATTCAGTCAGTGTAAGTTATATCCTTAGGTCATTAAATAACAGGATTCTCAGTATCTTCAAAGACTGAGAAAATCCTAAACCAGAAGATGGGGATTTTAGGGTTAAGTAGGAGTGAATTAATTGTTCTAAACTTCTTGAAGCATGAAATTCTGAGTTTGACTCCCTGGCCCTAGAGTAAAGGTGTTCGGTACATCCGTCAATACATCTGTGCTTCTCTGGGGTTTAAGGCAAGATTTATGAAGCATCAAAAATGGCTCCAATCTGAGTGGGAAACAAAAGGAGAAGGAAGGAAGGAAGGGAGCACAGGAGGGAGGGAGGGAAGGTAAAGAAAAAGAGACTAGAAAACCAACACTTGTACTATGGGTGAGAATAAAAAATTCCTATGGCTTTTTTTAAAGGGAAAGGTGTTGGTATTTATCAAAATCCTAATGTGTACACATTTTAAGCTTAGCAAATGGAGTACTAAAAACTTTTCCTAAAGACCTAACAATGGATATGTCAAGAGACTTTTGTGTGTGTGTGTGTGTGCGCCAGGGATTGAACTCAGGGCCCTGTGCTTGCTAGGGAAATGCTCTAACCACTGAGCTCAAACCCCAGCCCCAAGACCTACTATAAAGGTAATAACTGCAGAGTTATTTATAATGAGTTTTTATAATTTTTGAAGATATGTTCCTAACTATCTCACTGCAGGGGGGAAAAATGGTGAATTAAATGATAGCAGACGCAAACTTTTCCACACAAAAACAGGTTTAAAAAAACCTATATTATAAGAAAATTAGGAGTGAAATAATCCCATCACAAAAGACAAGTACTATATGATCCCACTTACATATGGAACCTAGAGGAGTCAAACTCATAGGCAGGAAGTGGGGCAGTACTTGCTGGGAACTGGAAGGAGAAGGGAATGAGAAGTAGTTATTTAATTGGTATAAAGTTTAAGTTTTGCAAGATCAAATGAGTTAAAATGGCTAAAACAGAAAAGTTTGTGTTACATATATTTTACCACAGTTAAAAATCAACAACTTAATATAAATTATATATTGAAGATGACTTTAGGGCTAGTTTTAATTTATTTGTGTGAACATTCTAAATATCTTCTGCAAAATATTTGATTTGTAGTGAAGGGAGGATCTAGTTATATGAAAAAGGAAACAGCATTCCATCTTCAGTTAACATTGTATTTAGTACGTGGTAACTATGGGCTAATAAAAAGGAATTTGATTATTGTCCCTGCTGAGCATATTTTCTCACTCTCCCTGCCACAGATCCCCCACCTTTGCCTACAGAAGATGCACACACACCTCCAGGGATGCAGCTGAAGCGCAGCTTCTATAAGGACTCTTCTGTATGACCTCACTGAGAATTCCTACTCACTCTCACAACACCTGTAACAGCAATAGTTATAGTACCTAATATTATTTAGGTGCTTAATCTGTAACAGGCACTAAGATTAGCATATTATTTCATGTCCTAAGAATGATACATTTAAGTAAGTGTCATCATCCCCGCTACACAGTTGAGGAATCTGACGAAGATACACAAAATACCCCAATTGTAAAAGAGATTACAGTCCATGTCTATCTACTCAAGAGCCCACATCCCTATATTGTTTCTGATACCTTGACAGACTATGAAGGTGGCTGCCGTAGCTTTAGTTCTTTTCTGTAACAGAATTTCCCACTAATCTTCAGTAAGATACTATTTTTGAAATACATTTTCCCCAAGTATTTCCCACCCTATGTGCAGAGCTTCTAGGTCTTGAACTCCTTGCCACTGGGAGAGATAGGATAGATCCAAAAGTAGCTGGGGAGAGTCTTCCAGCAGCCTGGGGATTCTGTGAACTCTGAGATAGACAGAATGTTTAGGAAGGCTTTGTGAAAAAGAATAGGACTTCTCTCTAATTGTACTTCTATCCTTCCATTCACCTGGCTGCAAAAAAGAACAGATGAAGAAAATACTTCGAGAGAAGTAGCCTTGTTAGGCATCCTAAAGAGGGGCCCTCATCCAATTTCCAGTCTCATTTAGGGAGACTGAATGATTTGAGTGCATGTTTAAGTAAACATAGAGTATAGAAAGTTTCAGAAAAATCACTATGCCCCAGAAGGCCATGAAAACTTCAATTATAGCACTGAAAAGAAGAAAATCTTTGTTCCTGAAGGGGCCAGAGAAGGAAGAGCTGCTCAGCTGTGACCAAAATCCAGCCAGGCCCATCACTCAGACTGGGTAACTAAGGCAACTCGCTAGACCTCTTCCTAGGAGGGAGCCAGGGGTTGTTACCCCTTAACCCTAAATATTGGTAAAATTCAATATTATTATATATTGGCTGGGATTTAATCTAGCAAGGTAAGGGTATGGGTGAAACAGGAATTTATCATTGTTGTAGCTGGGTGATGAATCCTTTCAGGTTCTTTGCAGTCTATTTTCGCATATGTCTAGAGTATTCCATAATTTACATTTCTTTAAATTTAAAATTCTTTCTTTAATAATATCCCAAGGGTCCTAGAAGACGCCAGAAGGGCGGGAAAGGTTGTTCTTCCTATAACAGGAGGACTGATGAAATCTTCCCAGTTTCCTTGGAGACCCACAAGGAACCTGAACAATTCCATCCTCCTTCCTACTGTATAGAGGTGCATTATTGTCCCCCTTCTATGCATTATTAGTCTGTGGGTGTGATATCAGAACCCTTTACTCCTACCACTGCCTTTTCTTCTCTCTTCCTATGTGCAGAGGGGACAAGAGGCAGCTTTAATACTGTCTTTTTCTGTTGCTTGAACCTTGTGAATCTGCACTCTGTCGAAGGCTAATTTTTACAGGGAGTGGGGCCTGCTCCTGGTCTCTCTCTTGAGCTCAGACCTAGCACCAACAGACTCCACATGGTTTCCAGTAGTGCCCATGGCCTACAAACATATGCTTACTTCATGCTCTCTGTGAACCACAGATTGTATTTACATGATTGCCAGCTTAGATTGGGACTTTAGTCTTTCACCAATGAACGAGATAAAGGTAAATGTGATGTGGTTTTATGAGTATAAAATTTAAAGTGATGTCAACCCATATTTTAACTCTCACTCTACTATTTCCCAGATCTGTGACCCCTGACAGATTTTTAATCAGTCTGGCCTTAGTTTTTCCAAAGTTAAAGTGGACATGATCCTACTAGTATTATCATTAATATATTTAGATTACATAACATAATGCCTAGCTTATCACGAGTGCCTAATAAACGTTAACCCTAATAAATATATATGCTCCAAAATTTAAAGTGCTGGACTATGATAAACACCCTGTGTCTGGGGACACAATCAAGAAAAGAAAGGCCCTCAAGTGGACAAGTAGGATCTTCTTTGTGTTATTCCCAGCAAAAATAGGAGGAGGTAGCCCTGGAAGGAAGGCAGAATGGGAAACTATGGCTGGCCGATAGTTGAGTGGAAATCTATTGTACAAACTTTGCTCCTTTTTGAAAAGCTAAGACGCCAAGAATTGAATTAGACTAGCGAGAGAAACGGGGAGAGGAGGTGCTGAAAGGAACTGTACACTGTTCTGTTTTGCAAACATTAACATGCCAAATCTTCGTTTTTAAAAAAAAGCCTTTTCAATATCAATATCCTCAAAGGTGGGAACTTGGATACAAATTCATGTAGGCATGTACTTAAGCTTACAGATGCGTTTGAGCCCTGTTATGTGGCTTCTTGCCCCAGTGTTTGACCATAGCAATTTGGAAACTTCCAAATCCTATTTGTCACCCTGGCCTTGATCATCCAACAAAATGAATCCCAAGCTGAGAACTTGGTCCAAACCTCCGTCATGCACACAATTTCAGAAGACACAATGTCCCAAATACACCGTGCGACACTACTGAGCTGCTTGTTGCTTGGTTCTGAAGGCCGGTGATGTCATCTGATAGATACAGCAAGACCTGGAAGTAAAGCAACAGTCACAGACCTATTTTCTGCCTGGAAGGAGCACAAGAAATTCATCCTCTCTTACTCAAATTTTTATCAAATGAATGGCAAAAGCTATATTCATTCTCTCCCAAGGACAAAAAGAGCTATTGAATTTCTGCCCTTGTGTCTTTTATGTGGAAATCATCAGGGTACTTTGCTTTCTTTGAAAAGTTTCTGGTTGTAATATCTGAATTTCTTCTCTTTCAGTTACTGAGTAGCATTGTATGTGTCTGACCTGTCTGTTTCCTCAAAACCAAGCCCTGTCTACAGCTTCTATTTATGCACAAAATTTACAGCCCTTCGATTTCGAGTGGAAAAAAAAAAAGGTGATGAGAAAAGCTGTTCATGATATGGGCATTCCTGTTTCATATTAACCGCTCATCCTGGTGCTACAGTGGTGATAAAAAAAAATTCACTGTGAAAAAAAAATCATATTTGAAGAATAAATAATGTTATCAGCTGACTCTGTTGCAGATAAATTCTTTGGTGAGATTCTGACAGAGTGGGCAAGCTCTGGAGTCAAACCCGGGCCCACTATACACTAGGTGCATGACTGTGTGAGCTTCAACCACAAAGTCCCACTTTCCCCATCTGCAATACAGGGTCCCATGGTGAAAAGTGTTCTTAATGTGTAAGACTCAAGTGAGGAACTAAACAAGATTCTCCATGTACACGGCTTAGTAAGACATCTGGCACATATAGATGCTTGATATACAATCGTATTATGATTAATCATTTCAGAGGAATTACCAAAAATTTTCTGGTTTTATCTTTTTTATTCAGTTATATCTACTCTACATGCTTTGAGATGCTTAGCTTATGTTTCCCTATTCTGACATTTCTTTTGTCAGTAAAGTGTTCTAGCTCCAAAATCATAGCCTTTGTGATTACTGAAATTGTGATTTGTCTTTAGGCTCTGTACAGTAATTACTAAAATAGGACTCTTGGTGACTACAATAACATAAGTTAAATTTTCATTTATTAGGAAAATGTTTTTGTCTACTTATATAGTTTAAGCCTTTCGGAAATGTATCAGTCTGTTTTTGTCTTGTAATGCACATATAGTGGATGCCTACATTGTAGACAAGACCACAGGTTAGAGTCACACAGACCAGAATTTATGTCCTGTGCCTACAGTTAATGAGCCATGACTTTGAATATTCAGTCGCTCAGATCCTTAGTCTTTTTACCTACAAAACCCAAAATATAAACAATTACCCATTTTTAAATCAGATCTTTATGAGATTGTTAGTATCTTGGGATGACCTAATTTTAGACATCCTCTCTTGCTGCTGAATATGAGGAAATAAATGTACAAATTTTTGGAATTATACCCATGCCTGAAAATCTCACATTTAAAACTAGTTATTGTTGTCGTGGGTAGTTTTTGTAATTCCCAGAAGTCAGAGAATTTTCCTCGTGAAATGAAAATGATAGGAAAAGGACATGGTACATTTGGATCACAGTCAAGTCTTTCTAATAATGGAAAAAGTGACCAGGTCCCAGGGCCACTGCCATCGCGCTGACAGGTTCATCAAGGTCTCTGTCACTGGAAAGGGAGTTGGAGTCAGCCTTTATCACTATGCCAAGTTTTAAGGAGCTTCTCTTCTCTCTCATCTCTTTCCCCTGGATCACTCCCAAGCAAGCTTTCGACCAGTCTTCTCTTTTCCAAGCAGGCCCCCAGCAGATCGCTGCTTTTACCCATGTCTGCCTTTGGATTCCAGAAAGAAAGCTTCTTCCTCCTCCTTGTAATCCTCAGTTTCACTGAGATTCACTTAGTACAGAAAATGCTTGTTATTATAGAACTTTATTAGGAACCTCAACTCTCCCATCAAAAGATTTTAGTTCTTCATCAAAGATCTACAGTTTCTAGGAATGTGTCTGAGTTCTAGCCCCATCAGCAAGTGTTGAGAGGAATAGGAATTGAGCCTTCTGAGATGAGTGAATTGCCCTCCAAGGCTGGAAAAAACGAGCTCACTTTGGGCACAGTGTGTGGCTACTGCTACCACTGTTTCTCCCTCAGCCATCCAGCCCCTATGGCGAACTTTGAAAAAACACTGCTAAATGCAATGAAAGATATAATCTATCAGCACTGTAACACTTGGATGCCAACAATTTGGTTTGAGGAAAGCCTTGAATGAATGTTACGCTGGGACGACCACCCTCCTTTGGCTAAAAGCAATTGAGGACATAGAGGTCGATGGTTGAGGCATTTCTTCAGAATAGCTGTACCTCTAAGTAAACCCAGAAGCAACCCAGTTCTGTTACTGAATTTGCCTGTCGCTTCTTTTGCCAGTGGAAACCCGGGGCTTCCCAGGATTTGTAGCTGGGAGATTGACTACCAGGGGTATTTTTGAGTTCAACCATTCAGATTAAGGAGCAATGGTGACCAAATAGAAAACACTGTAAACAGGAATGCTGAGAAAATCCTAAACTTCTTGCTAATTTGGGCAGCTAGGGATCTACAACTCATTTTCCTTGGAATATTAAGGCATAGTGACATTTTGTGCACTCACAAGGGTGAAGGAAAACATGTGGATTACATTCTTACTACCTAGATTTAGTTTTCTGACAGTGACACTGTATTTTCCAGATTTTGTGTCAAGTCTGAAACTGAATCACACAAATATTTTTGGAGCCATCCCTGTGTTCAGTCTGCTAGGTTTTATCACTTCATGTACTTATTCAGGAGAGACAATTTGCCCATCGATTGTTCCAGGCAGCACAAACACAAAGCCTCAAAGAATGTGGAGACAGGTAAATGGGTAGTTATAATATTGAGTGGAAAGTGATGTATAGAAACCTACACATGATTCATTTGGACCATGGAAGAGGAATTCATGAGTTTGGCCTAGCAAATGAGAAGCTTCACAGAGATAAGTCTTGAGAAGAAATTGAAGGGAGATGGAAGGAAAAGGAGAGGTGAGGAAAACAGGATATGCAGCATTATGGATACATTAGAGAAGCAGAGTGAGAGCAAAAGTGAGTTTGTTTAGTACGTGACAGAGAACTGATGGTAGTCTCTGACAGCAAACTGCAGGTGTCACAGATAATAATGCTCCTTTCCACCTTCCCTTCATCACTATTAGAACCTGGCCCTGCTTCTGATACAGAGTGTTGGTAATGTTGTTTTCTTGCTGATAACAGTGGATCATGTGGAGAATCATCTGTTCAATAAGTGTTCCAGTAAGTTCAAGTTCATTAAAAGAAGTTTCTATTTGTATATTTGCTTACAATTTAGGAGTAAAATTAATACATACTGTCTTAGTCTGTTTTCTGTGGCTGTAAGAGAATACCTGAGACTGGGTCATTTATAAAGAACAAAGATTTATTTCTTACAGTTTTGTAGGCTGGGAATTCTGAGAGGATGGTACTGGTATTTTCTCAGATCTTGTAAGGACCTTCTGACTGCATCATAACACGGCGGAGGGCATGTAGGGAAACAGCAAGCATTCTAGCTCAGGTCTCTCTTCCTAGTCTAAGAAGCTACTAATGCAATATGGATATCAAAAGTATCATGACCTCATTTGATCCTAATTACTTCCCAAAGGTTCTGTCTTCAAGCACCATTACATATGCTTTTATGGATTAAGTTTCCAAGATATGAACTCTCGGCACACATTTAAAGACAGAACACACCTACAACAATAAGTGTATTCAAAGCATGCATAATTTATTTAAATAGGGGATGGAGAATTTAGTGCCTTGCAAGGTACCATAGAAAAAGCACAAGGATGGGCACAGAACAGGGCAGAGCTCTAGCTTGGCCAAAAATCGAGGGATGATGAACTTCAGTTTACTTCTATACAATCTAGAGTTTGAAATGTGGCTGTGCCCTTTCTTCAGACGAAGATGATAAGGCCAAAAGAGATATCTTAATTTTGTACAATTTTATTATCATTTTCAAAATGAAATGTAGTCTAGCTAGAAATATAAACAGGGCAGAATATAGTTCCAAAATATCTGACAGCAAAAGGATAATATACTCAAATATACAGAAAGGAAATATGTACAAAAATTCAGAGATTTTAAGCACAAAGATTCTGAATAAGGATGAATATTAACAATATGAAAAAAAGCAAACAATTAACCTTTCCTGTTCCTTATATGAGCAAAGGGATATTTCCCAACCTTTCTTTCCACTCTCTGAAAATGGTAATGTATAAGATGCTAGCTTTACTGAAACATCGATTTTATTGTTTATGAAAGAGCCATGATAAATTAATGAGATGACCACTCGTGTTATCATTTGTCAGTACATTTGATCAATAGGATTTATGCAATGAGAAAGTGTCTATAAGCAAACTGTTCAAATGAATCATCTGGGTTTAATATCCTTTCTGCTCTCATAAAAATTAATGTCAAACGATTAAAATATCAGCACACGTTCGATTTTGCTCACATGCAATACAATTGGTAGTTAAAATGGGCCAAAAACCCAATCAATATTTTTTTCTTATATGCTACATGTAATTATTTTTAGCTTTGTTAAGGTATATACATAATAGAATTAGCCCATTTTCAGAGGACAATCTGATGGCTTCTTGCAAATGCATAATATACATATTCAGCATTACAATGAAGATGGGAATATTGCCAGTGTCTCAAATGTTCCCTCTTGCCACTTTCCATTTAGCCACTGCTTCCCACTGCCAGCCAGAGGCAAGGACTGATCTGCTTTCTTTTGCTGTTATTTTTCCTTTTAAAAATGACATATGAATGGGATCAGTCTGAAGGAGCAGTCTGAATTCAACATTTTTAAATATGATTTTTTTTGAGCTTGTGCATGTTATTACATTTATCGGTAGCTTCTTTTTGTGGATAAGTGGTATTCCACTGAATAGATATAGTTGGCATATTTGATTAATCCATTTACTGAATGATATTTACTCTGTTGTTACCAGATCGAGGCCAGTATGGATAATGCCACCATAAACACTCTTGCACAAGTCTACATGTAAACATGTGTTTTCATTTCTCCTAGGTATATACCTAAGTAGCAAGTCTAGACTGAGAGGTGGTATGTGTTTAACTTTTTAAGAAACTGCTAAACCTTTCCAAGTGGCTGTACCACTTTGCATTATTAGACTGATAATATTTCAGTACACTGTAACTATATAGCTCTACCTCATATAGCCATAAACAAAATTCTGCATTTTAAACCTCATTCTGCATTCTGAATTTTTTTGAGTCTAATTCTCAGACACACACATGCACACGTACACACACCCATAGCCAAGCAATATCTCTTGAGCAGTTCTGCCTTTGATCTAGGGTTTTAGAGTCAGACTGAACAGTGGAGAAAATAATATATTGAATTTAGCCAATGAGTATAATTGACTATTTTCATTTATGTGATTAGCTTCTTTGCAAAGCCAGCCCCACAGCAGAGAACAAAATCTCCTTCTGGTTTAAAAACAAGCAAAACTGCTAACAAATTTGCATGAAAATGGAAAATAACCTGAAGCAGCTTGGACTTAAGTGACCCTGAAAAAGATACCAAAGAAGGAGCTATCTTTTCAAGTAGAGAAAAAAAAACAAAAGAATCTTCACAAAAAAGAAAATACACACTAAACATGCATCTCACTCTGAAAATGCTCGCATAACTCTCCTTGGCATCAGCCCCTCGATAAGATGCTGCTTGTAGTCTCTTGAAGGAGACAGGAAAAAGAATGGCGTACAGCCAAGCAATCCCTCCAAAGCATTAATCAGAGAATGCTTTCCTTAGGTCTGGAAAAATGTTTGTTGCTTTCTATAATAATAAATACAATAATTTCAACCACAGGTCTTCACATTACTGTTGTCTCTTATAATAAGAAAGCTTTTAACTAGAAGAAAAGGCAGAAAAGGAAAGAAACAAGTCAAACATCTGCTAATTTATAAGAGCTTTACAAAGCTTTCTTTTAAGTCAGTCTGCAAAGTTGAATTGTTATACTCTAAGACAGAGAAGTCACAGAGATAACAGAGAAGGGAAATTTTTGCAAAAGAATTAACAAAATTGACACCCTGTCTCATTCTTGTACTGCATTCTTAGCCTGATCTTTACCCCAGTTAGAGTGGTGTGCTGAGTTTCTATTTTCATTTGTTTCAAGAAATACTTCCCTTTTGACTTTCTTTTTTGGCCCTTTGGTCATTCAAGAACATGTTGTTTAATTTTCATGTATTTGTACAGTTTCCAAAGTTTCTGTCATCATTGATTTCTGGTTTTACCCACTATGGGCAGAGAAGAGACACAATTTCAACTTTTTTTTTTAATATGTCAAGGCTTGTTTGGGGGTCAGGGATTTCTGTTTGATCTCCATCTCTTTACTATTTTTTTCATTCATGTCACAAATTGTTTTTCCTAATTACAGTCAATTGTTTTTATTCTCTTGTATCCCATTTAGTTTCCTTAAAACAATTGTTCTGTATTCTTTTGCAAAAAGCTCATCGATTTCCCTTTCTTTTAATCTGTTGCTAGTGAATTCTAGTGTTGCTTTGGCAGCATGATGTTACCATTTTTTTCACATTTTTTGTGTCCCTACATTGATACTTGTGCAGCTGGCAGTTTGGTTCCTCTACTTTACTGAGTAGCTTCTTGGTAAGAGATTTTCCTCTAGCAATACGTTCTTTGGTGTTGGGTGGGTAGGCTACATTGTCTTTTGTTCCAGGTAGGCACAGTAATGTAGTATCTATGTAATTTCCTTGGTTGTAATTGATGTTGGCAACACCTTGGGTACTTCTGTGGCCTAGGATGCCGGGATTTGAGGGATTGTTCTACTTCCTGTGATGCAGGCCAGAACAGGTTCACCAGGGGCTTTGGGCATGATGTATCCAGATAAAAGTGCAGGCAGGGTATCCATCCATTTCCATGAGCCACATGGTCTCCCTTCTCAAGCATGAGTTGTTTTGGCTGATTCAGCAGTAGAGGTAGCCCCACCCCATCAGTTTCTGAGGGCCATGTGGGGGCAGGTCCCGATGTGTACAATGCAGTGTACCTGGTAATGAGAATGGGGCACTTGCCACTGTCCAAGTTCAGCATGGGGACTTTCATGGGGTATCAAAGGACTAACCTGTTCAAGATAGGTGGCCACCTACTTTCCAGAGCCACAGGAGAGGCTGTGTGCCCAGTTCTTGTAGGCCTAGGTTAGCTAAGATCTCAGGGCACACTGCCTGGCTGTTTCCTGGGGCTGTGGGATGGTGAGCAGGGCCACCTGGCAGCTTCATGGGGCTACAAATGGGTGATTGGGGCTACCTGATTGGTTCACAGGCTCTGGTTAGCCAAATTACTGAGGCGGTTATCTGGCCAGTTTTTAGGACCTGAGGTAGGCAAGATCTCAAATTGGCACTCTATAGCAGTTACCTAGGTGAGGAAACCCATCATGTGAGATGGGGTCTTTCTTCGCTGCTCTTTCTGAAGTGGTGTAGATTCCTTGGAGGCTCTCCAGAATGGACTGAGAGAGATGCAGGCTTCTCCAGCAGCAAATATATCAGATGCCTGTGGCACTAATGATTTCCAGGGGCCTCCTGTTTGCTGTGCCCCACTGTGTGAAGTCCCTCTTGGCTCAAGACTGATCTCAACTGTAGAGAGAAGGTCATAGATGCTGTGTGCTCAGTGCCTTTCTTTACAAGCTATCACATGCCTCTGTGCTGCATGACATCTCTGCCACTTCTCCACTGTACCCTAGCACTCTGCCTCAAATCCTCCAGGGAAGTAGTAATTGTTTCCTTCCTTGTTTTGGTCCTTTTTTGTGTGTGAAGGGGAGTGTACCAGGTGCTTCTAATCAGCCATCTTGCTGATGTTTCAAACAGTTACCTTTTAATCAAGATTGGAAACTCTGAAGCTATTTTAAATATAGCCATTTAAAATACTAACATAAGCATATTTAAAAGCACCACATTGTAAAGGCCTCAGATTTGGAGACTGAGTCACAAAGGGCACTAGAACTTTCTCTTCCCTGCAGCTCAAATCATTCACCTTGGGAGAAGCCAGCTGCCATGTTGTGAGCAGCCCTATAGACAGGCCCACATGTAAGGGGCTGCAGCCTCTTGCCCACAGCTAGTCCATGCATATGCATATGAGCAGAAGACAAGCGCTCTTCTATGATAGACAGAAATAGATCTCTCTTTCTCTCTTTCTCCAAACACACACACACACACACGCACACATATAACTTCATTTAATTCTCTCTTCATTTAAGGTAAGTTTTATAGTCTCTATTTTATAGAGTAGGAAACTGAGTCACAAAAACTTTATGAAACTCACACAGTTCCTAAACTGTAGTACTGAGATGAGAATAAAGAATATTGGTTCTTACATTCATGCTGTTGATTACACACATTATTAGGTTGTTAATATTTGTTAGAGGTGGGAGCAGAAGACGGGGCAGGAGGACTGGAAAGTCGGGTGAGGAGAAAGCTAAGCAAATGTAGGGGGAAAGTGACTAACAAAGGAAACAGTATTATAACTGTCACACTTACACATTTGTAAAATATGCACATAAAGGCATGGCAACAATAAAAAGGAAATGAGATACTGCAAGCAAATACATTTGAAAAATTTAATTGGCTTTTCTCATACAAAGATAAAATTGCCTAAATGATTACTAATTTACTTGAGTTCTTATTTTGTTAGTATTTTATTCATTCAAAAATATGCTAAAGCTATCTATTATAAGCCAGAAGATATTTAGTGGGCATCTATTGTATGTCAGTACAAATCATGTGTATATATACATATATCTACTCAATGCTTAGGGAATAAAACAGTGGCTAATACATGGCCTCGCTCCTCAAGAAATGTCAGTTGTGGGAGATAGAAGTCAGCAAACTCACCATAAAATTAAATTATACGACTCTCCTCTCACCTGTAATCCCAATAGGACAAGAATAATTTGGTTTTGAGCAGTACCAAAAATGGTAATAAATTGTATATTGATACCTGCAAATCAACTATTCCCACCATTCTCGATCCCTTCTGGTAAACTTTTTCATATGTCAGGGCTAAAATAAAACAGGTGAACCTACTATTACCCACATGGTCTCAAGTGACATGAAATCTAAACCACAATGAGATAAAAATAAGCAACCAATAATAGTTGACTTTTAAGTCCTTTCAGATTTCTAAGGTTTACTACATGAATCAAAGCTTCCGTTATAGTAGAAGAAAGAAGTTCTATATATCCTTTGGTCCCTGATTTGTTATAGTGCTTTGAATTGATACATTGATGCTAGGTCCATAAATACACAGATACAAGGTGACTCCTTGTGGATGGAGTGGTCTTTGCCTGCAGGCTTATTTTTCCAGGTGCACACACAGGTTGGGTGGGAATTTTTCAGAAGCACTTTCTCCAGTTTATACATTGACGCCTATTGTACTAACAAAGTAATTGCCAAATGAGTGTCTCAGAATACCAACTGCTGATTTTGCAAAACTTCCCTCGATTTGAATCCCATTGTGGAAGCCCAATTATGCCAAGTAAGGGAGCATTTGATTATTACAGACTCTGGAACAAACTGTGCTGGTGCTTATGCCTATGTCATAAACTACCTTAAAAATGGGCATGGAATAATGTGTCAGGTTTTTTAAATGAAAGTACGTTAAAGGAAAGCAAATTCATTAAACACTTCACTGTCAAATGAGTGTTAGAGAATCAGCTTCTGAGGTCCACTGTGCAGAGAAATTCCCCCACCCCTCTCCCCAGTTTCCTAACCTTGGAGACTCTCGTAAGAGCCAACGTGAGGAAAAAGGTACAGAGCCTTCAGAGGCAGCACCTAGAGCAACAGCTGGAAGGTAGTACTTAATTTTTTTTTGAATGAGTGGCTCTAAGACTGTATTTTCTACAACCTGTACTCTATCTCCTTTTAATCCTGCTGCGCGGGTTTCTTTCTACCTTTCCGGTTCCTGTGAAGACCTCTCCGCTGAGAATCTGGCTTCAGTTTTCCATCAGCCCCATCTTTTAACGATTCCTCCCTGATCCGCCTAACCAAAGGAACCTCACTCTACAGATTCACCCTCTTTCCTTTTACATTCCTTTTCTTTCAGCAGGCATCATTACCTGGTGTTCTGTTTTTCATTGATTTTTAAAAAACTTTTGTTGCCTGTGTCCCTGCCTACAGGATATGGGCTCTGAGACTGGAGGAGCACTGTGTGGTCAGTCACTGCTGTATACTAGTGTCCAGCCTGCCACATAAGAGGCACCCAAGTGGTATCTGTTGACTAAATAAGCAAGAAAGCGAGAGAACACTACAACAAGAAGACAGCAAATGTTCAGTATAGCTCAGGTTCAATACTGGAGCTACACTGTCCAGAAGAGTTCCAGAAGTCTTCCCTTGAGAATCTTTCCGTAGGATTAGGTGACATCATGCGGGTGGTTCTACTTGATTCAGGGTATCACAAGGCCAAAAGCAGCTTTTTGCCTCAATGCATTAGCTTTATTTTCTGCTTAACCTGGGTCAAGGTTTACAAAGCAGAAGAAAAGGTGAGAGAGAAATCTGCAGTGCCGGTTTTATTTCTCTGATATCCCTAGTACCTTCATTCTGTGGACAAGCCACATACACATCTCATTATTTTAATTTTCTCTTCTCAGCTGCAGGACTAATACGGCTATGACAAGGCTAAATGAGATGAGCTCTCTGTAATGCTGACAGGTGCCACATAAATTTTTAAAAAACAATTATGATCCTATTTTCTCTTCTTCTTTTTCTTTTTCTGTTTCCAACTCAGGGTCTGGGTTTTCACATCCTTCCTCCCACAAATTACAGAAAATCACCGCTGTTGTATAACTGCAGCTTAAATGGGTCTTTGAGGTACACGTATGCACTGTAAAGTACAGCACTTAGCCCTTCTGGCCCCAAACCTGACGACGGCGATGACGCGTTAGTGCGGACGGCAGTGATGATGGCTGTCGGGCTTGCTCCTACCTGCGATGATACGTTAGTGAGTACGGCGATGATGACAGCTCTGTCAGGCTTGCTCCTACGGTGTCATTAGAGGCAGGCATTATCAAGCCCCCAGACCACCTTAGTCACGGAGGCCGAGTGAATTCTAACCATGAAAACTGCAATTACACCAACATGCCTGATGACTTTGCTCGTCATGTTATTTTTATCATATGGGGAATCATCCAAAGCTTTCATAAAACTATTTTTAGCATGTGTGCCAAAGCGTGCCTCTTTGCAGTTTACACTCTGAGCTCTCTGCTGCCTTCACATCATTCTACTTACTTATTAAGACAAGGAAGGTTGTGTGCTGAAGGATTTACAGTTTGTGTAAAAAATTCTAATAACTTCTGTGTCACTGTTCCCAGTAGCTACATGCATATAGGCATCCACTTCCCACAAGTGGGACCCTCAGTGAAAAGGCAAGGATAATATTTGCTACTTGCTAGTTGTGAGAAAGCTGATATATGCACTGAGTGCTGGAGCCTACAATTTCTTGGACATTTTGTAGAGTAGCAGCAACAAGCTTATCAGCATCCATCAGAAGGCAAAGGGCGAAGTCACCCATTTTCTAGTGTAGCCTGCAGCTGAGTATTCAGCATGCTGACCACTCACCGTGGTTTTCAGCGGATACACTTTGGGATCTCAGTTTCTAAAACACACGAGGTACCTTTCTGATTCAGGGACTTCAAATCTGTTTATCTTTTTTGCCTGGAACTCTATTCTCCCAAATCTTTGAAAACTTAATTCCTGCTCATACTTCTGGTATATGTGCAAATGTGTCTTTCTCAGAAGTGTCTCTGATCACCCAGACGATTCAGTGTCAGTTAGGATGTCCAGATTGCAAACAATAGAATATCAGATTAGAAGTATTTTGACAATAAGAACTTATCTACCCTCTCCTTAAAAAAATGCTATGGTGTGCAGTTCCGAATCTACTCAGTGATTCAAAGGTTTATTAGAGCCTTGGGTGAGCCTTCCACCATTTTCTTGGCTTTGGCTCATGGCTACAAGATGGCTACTATAGCACCAAGCACCATGTCCTCCTACAACAACATCTGAAGTAAGAAAGAGGGGAAGGGTTTTCTCCTCATGTTTCACTTTTTATCATGGTAGAAAATCTTCCCCCAAAGGGTTTCAGCAGACTTTCAGTCAGGTAGCATTGGAGAGAATTGACTTTTATGCCCACACTCTACCTGCTTCTAAAGTGGGTGTCTGACAGTTTTAGTCTCCAAATGAGGTGAATTTTGTTGGCAAGAGGTAAGGGCTATTGAGTAGGCAACTGGTAATGCCTACCATTGCAGGCACTTCCATCTATATGCTCTCATAGCACATAGAACCTTTCCTCTGTACCTTTTATAAAAATTGGTGTTATATAATTATCCCTGCTCAAACATAGATTCCATGAGGACAGTCTGTCTTACTTGTTTATCATTATACTCCTGTTTCCCTGCACAATCCTTGTCCCAGATCCAGCTACATAATTTGTGAGACTCACACCAAATAACAGTACAGGGCTGCTTGTTTAAAACACACACACACACACACACACACACACGCACACCACAATAAGTTCTGTTAAAAGTATCAAGATATAATGGGCTTTTATTCCACATATTTTCAATTTACTGTGGTATTTTTATTTGCTACTTAATATTAGCCTAAGAAAAATTTAAATTGTAGATTTTTAGCATGTCTTTTTTTTTTTTTTTACCATTCATCTTTATGTTGCCATGTCCAGATTCAAATGCAAATATAAGTAGAATCATCAAAATTACAGTTTGGAATTCACAGCTCACACATGCATAAGTATATTCTTACCACAATAGTAAAAATGCTACACAAAACTATTAATTTCATTTCTTAATATATGCACATTCTACAGATGCTGTCTACCTTCAACCTACAAATGAATATGGAATAACTGAAAGTTGCCATCTTTCCCTTTCTATAGCATCACTTACAGAGTAACAAAACTAAGAAAGGATATGATAGCATCACCCATATTTCTTAGAATGCCTGTGTTTTTTGTGTTGGAAGAAAGTTCTGGTTTGAGTGGAAAGTGGTCACTTGGTGCTGTCAGCACTTCCACATACCTAGTCCTAGATGTAACTCGCTTACTTTGTGCTCACTTGAAGTCTCAGTGACCTCCGCACATCACTGGGACTTCATACTCTTAGGCATCACGCATAACACCTGGAAATGGGACAACTAGGAATGAGGAAGGCATGCATGTTCTGTCTATCTCCTTTGCTCAGGCACATGTTCCATTATCCCATCAGATTTCACTTACGAAAACATGTTCAACTCTAAATTATTAAGAAATTCAAGCTGACAGTAGCAGAGCATTAAACCAAGGGCTCTTCAGAGTATGAAACCCTTTAGAATAGCACAGGTCACACATGCCACAAAGCTGGGTTTGTCCAGCCCATTTGGGAGCTCAGTAAATACCTGTTGGATGAATGAATACGACTTTTTGGCCTTTCTGATAACCTCCATGTTTCTGACATTTCCTGTCAACAAAATGCTCAGGTTCTTAAAACCTTTTGCTGACTGCTGTATTATGTTCAGGAGGAAACCACAGTAGGCTCTTAGTAGTTCAAGAATATAGAAATGATCTGGAGAAAGGGTGAAATGCTAAAAGACTGGACCAAAAAAAAAAACAGTTCTAGCCCTTAAGTCAACAGCCTAAGACATGGGGTCCCCAAGATGACTGGACATCTGGTGTGTTAGTCCTAGTTCTCCAGAAAAAGAGCCAATAGGAGAACATACAGAAATTGGCTTGTTCAATTATGGAAGTTGAGAATTCCCACCATCTGCCATCTGCAAGGTAGAGAACCGAGAAACACAACTGGTGGAGTGATTCAGTCTTAAATGCAAAGACCTGAGAACCAGTATAGCTGACAGTGTAGCTCACAGTTGAGAAGGCCTAGAACTAAGGGCGGGAGGAGGAGAGGGTAGTGACAGCCATTGTCATAAGTTCCAGAGTCAGAATGCCTAAGAATCCGGATCTCCAGTGTTCCAGGACTGGAGAAGATGAATTCCCCAGCTCAAGAAATGAGAGTAGATTTGCTCTTCCACTGCCTTGTTGCTCTATTTGGGCCCTCAACAGATTGAATGATGCCCATGCACACTCACATGAGTAAGGGTGATCTTCATTTATTCTACCAATTCAAATGCTAATTTCTTCTGGAAATACTCTAACAGACACACCCAGAAATAATGTTTGGCCAGCTATTTGGGCACCTTTCAGCCCAGTCAGGTTGATGTATAATTTAATCATCACCCTTGGGTTTGGACACCTGGGAGTCCCATCCCAGCCCAATAATCTGTGTCAGGGCCAACAACCTACACAACTTGGTGCCAACTCTATCAACCACAGTGTGAATGGTGATTTCCAGGTTTGTAAAGTGGTGACCTGTATTACTGATGAGAGCCACAGAAATGACAGAGAACAGAAAGAATTATCAAGTTTGGACCCTAACCAAGTGGGCTAATATTTAAGGTGGAAGTCCAATTCAT
Source organism: Hystrix cristata (assembly GCA_004026905.1). Taxonomy (NCBI): domain Eukaryota; kingdom Metazoa; phylum Chordata; class Mammalia; order Rodentia; family Hystricidae; genus Hystrix; species Hystrix cristata. The sequence continues at coordinate 37,704 of PVJO010003795.1, forward strand.
TTAGAAACTGCAACCTTAAAGTGGAAATTCAGATAAAAATCCAAGCAAAATCTAAAGCATATGTATTACTAGGTAGGGACACAAACAATACTTACAAATTTGCTTACAAATGAAATGAAAAATACTGTATGCAGAAGTTACTAACATTTCATGCAGAAAGGCCTTGTCTCCCTAACAGGAGTATAAACATTTCAAGGAAAAGAGATGTCCTCCGCTACCTTTCTAGACAGAGCCAACTAAATTTTCATATTGGCTTCTCTACCCAGTCAGAAGCAAACTATTAAACCTCATGGAGGCTTGCTTCTTATCTATAAAATGACAACAGTAATATGTACCTCACAGGATTGAGGTGATGGCTAAATGCAAACAACCTGGTACAATGCCTGCCATAACAATATGTAATAATTCTTTCCTGTCACTAGGATAAAATATCAAACACCTGAAACTTAAACGAAGAGAAGTCTATTTTGGCTCACAGTTTCAGTGGGTTCAGTCCATGGTTGGTTGGCTGGCTGGCTCCAAGGCAAAAATAGCATGGTGAAAGGGCACATGGTAAAAAGTTTTTAACCTCAAGGCAGCCAGGAAGCAGAAAGAAAAAGGAGGAGATAAAGATGAGAATATTCCCTTCCAGGTCATGACCCCAGTAACCCCCCTCCAGTCAGGTCCCTAACTCCTATCAGCATATTCAGCTACTGAACTCGTCAGTGGATGGATCCAGTCATGAGTATAGCACTCCTATGATCCAGTCATCTTCCAAACACACGAGAATTTTGGGGGTCATTTTAGATCTAAGCCATAACATAATAATTCTCAAAAAGACAGTGGCCACTGTTATAAATTTAGTTTTCATATTCTTCAAGACAGGCATGTTGTCTTCACTTCAAAAGCTTACATTATGAAACCCTTAGAGAAAGGTAAGTCAGAATGTGTGTTTAATCTCCAGAGTCAGCATTAAAGGTCATTACTTTACTCTGTTTACTGGTCATTACTTTACTCTGGTTACTCAGTAAAAAACCTTTTTACTGTATCTAATTTTTGCAAAATTAAGCAGTCTTAGCAGTCAAACCAAATATGATACCACCCCAACCTCCTCACATGCTTCTTTCTAACCGTCCCTGTATCACAGCCAGTCTTGACTAGCTGCTGCTCCCCTAAGTAATACTCATGACTTCCTGTCTGTGGTCATACTACCTAGATGTTTGAACTTCCCTATTCACTACCCTCCAGGTTCCCCATAACATTGGTCTTGACCAACTATACCTCCCTGCAATTTCTACTTTTTTAGTGGTTCACTTTTACCTTCTCCATTCTATCAACTGATATATATGTTTTTTTAAAATAAATGAAGTGGATTTATTTGTCTCTTTTTCCCAGGGCTTGAATTAGATGCCTTCTTGAGTATTTGCTTATGAAAATACCATTTTTCTTTTTTAAGAGTCTACAGTTCTGCATTAACCTTTCAAATGTACTAGACTCTTTTATTCTTTCTATTCTCTGTTAAACAATTACTTCAGATTGAATTTCCAAGCCTCGCTCATAAAATAAGTCACTCACAAGGTATTTTTTCATGTCCATATATCTGAGAATTTTAAAACTTTCAAAATTTGAAAGTGAACAATTTCTTTCCAAAAAACAAAACAAACAAAAAAACCCATTAATCCATTAGAAAGGATCAAATAGTATTTCAAATTTCAAAGTATTTCTACAAAGCAATATTTCACTATATTTTCCAACTATTAAATTCTATTTCATACAGCCGTCAGCCTACAAATGTATTCCTGACCTTTTAATTAAAAAATAAACTTCCTTGGCTACAGACTTCTTGGAAGAGTTGTTTCTAGTATAGACCTCTACTTCAACATGATCTACTTCAAATGTGCTTCAGCCTGAACCATATTTCAAAGATTATTTTACCATGACCTCCATGTGTCCAAATCCATAGGTTGCTTCTCTGTCTTCTTTCAGCAGCAATCCAACTAGTTGCCGGAACCATCCTTCTTGAAACATTTCTTCTTGGTTTCTGTGATGTCATAGTCTTGGTTCTCCTTTTTCTCACTGAGTTGCTTGTTTTCACACATCTTTGTTGGTAATTTCTCTTCTCACCAACACCTACATAGAATGACTAGGGCTGTGTCCAAAACCCTCTTAGATCTTATCTGTGATG
>PVJO010003795.1:39967-118065 GCA_004026905.1 Hystrix cristata
ACACACACACACACACACACACACACACATTCTACTGTATCCACAGTTCATGATTCAGTTACTATGGAGCAGGAACAGACAAGTGGAGATAACAACTCAAAAACTCAGGCCTGCAGGCACCAGCCTAATGGGCATGGTATATAGGAAGAACCCAGCAAGGGAAGGGAAAACATAATCACAGTCTTAAGGAATGTCGTGGGATGTTTCTTTCCCAAACAGCCCTATGGCTGTCTTCCAGAGAAAGCAGGAAAGCATCATAGATGGACATTCCACAATCTAGGCAGTCAGGCAAGTGTCTGGCCCTCTTCTCCGCCCCTCCCCACCCGCCTGAGACCTAGGTCATTTCATGTATTAAAGCTAATAGCTCCAACCATTATCAAACGTCTTCGCATTCTTCCTTCCTTTCAACAGTTTTCAACAAAAACTTCAATTAGTTAACATAAAAGAAGAGAAATATATTCCCAGTCAAGCAATGACTGGAAATACTTCAGAAATACCAAGAGACAAACAGACATGTCAGAAAACACAAAACCAGAAAAAAATGATGGAGAGAAATACATTCACTTGAATGCAGATTTTTTTTAAAACTCTTCCAACCCCATGTATCCTTAGATCTTTCACAAAGTTCTCTTAGACTCCACCAGTATTAGGGGGACATTGATCAAATTTCCCCTTTAACTGCTGAAGCAGAGAAACACTTTGCTTCTATTGTTCCAGAAATCAAACCGTGGAGAAACCAAGCACCACTCAGAGAATTGGAGAACTCAGATTTATTTAGTCAATGGACCCAAGGGAGTTCACACTCCAAGACCCTGGGCATTGAACAAAGCAACTTCAGGGTTTTTGTAGGATTTCACATCATCCTGTTTTGCTAGTTCCCTCATTCCCCTTATAAGGAAAGGATTTAAAAGCTTCTGTATGATTGGCCCCTAAATATGCACAGGTACACTTCTGTCTTAGCAGTGAGGGGAGCATTTGCACTGGATACAGGGTGTGAGGGGAGGAGGGTTGGATTACATGAGCATGTGATTAGGGACAGGTTGGGTCAGCCATTAACTATTTCCAAAGAACTGGAGAAGGATTTTATGGCTCCTTGCCTGGGCCCTGGGGCTTTCCTGTCTCACTATTAAATGAATCATTCTGGGTATGGAATGAGAGGTTTCAGAGAAATAGGAGGATGGGTCTCAGATCAGCTGTTCCTCTATTCTCAATAAAACAAAGGGGATTCTCTGACATGTTTCACTGATACTACTTTAATGGAATACACTAAGGAGGGTAAAGGCCAATTTTAAACAATATTGAATATCTGAAACCTAGGTAATATTGCCAGTTTTTCAATATTGGAGGAGTAAACAAATGGTAAATAAGAGCAATTATTGAATATGTAAATATTATTTTTATGAATTTTGTACAAAGTGCAAATATTCTCACATTTTACATATATTTTCCATAAATGTATTGCCCTGTATGCATCTAAGAAAAGGAAACATTTTCTCAAAATGAGCAATATGAAAATAATGTACTATTTTAATGGACATGCTTGTAAATTTCCATTCTCTGTAATTTGTCATTCAAATATAGTCTTAGTATAAGAAATTGTGTTCAAATGTTTAATAAAAAGCATAAAGAAATCTCAGTAAATGGTATTAAGCAACTAGATTGAAAAAAATGAGATTTTTCAGCTCCTACTCACTATGTCATACTGATTTTCCTCTTTCACTATGTAGCTGTGTTTCCATCATCTCTAACTACGTAACTGTACCTATTGTGGAAGGTACGGCCAAATGTTTGAGTGGTAATATCAATATAAAATATCTTCTTACACATAATCATCAATATTCAAGATGTTAAGTAGCATGTTTACATCCATCACAGGGAAGGGATGAAGATTTCCTTTAGAAAGCTTTTGTTAGTTTGTGTGCTTTTTCTTTTATGACAGATGGTTTTAATGCAGATGGAATCAAAAGAGGTTTGCTGCTTATTACAGGATCATCTGTTTCTAGTGCTCAGTCTTCACCTTTCAAGCACAATCCAATCTCATGTCATTATAGCTTGTTATTGTGACAGTGTGAGTTCTGATGTGTCTTCTGGTGTGACACAAAACTAAGCTCTATGCTGCACTTGCTGGGGCACATTTTTAATCACCATGTCCATCTAGGAGAACAATATTATTAAGAGAAAACACCTCAGAGAGATTTTGCTTGCCCACATTCACACAACTAGCAAGTAAAGAGATGGAATTCAAACCCAGGTCTTTCTGACTCCAACATTCCTACCTATCATGGTGTATATATACCGCCTCTTTTCATGTGTACTGGAAGTAGGTTGTTAGTGTAGTAAGGTTGATCATAGCAAGGAGTAATCTCCAAGGAGTTAAAATGAATTAGATATTTCCTAAGTACTTTAAATGTACTAGGAATCATTCAAAAACCTCTGTATATATCACTGAGTCTTCACACTAATCTTAGGAAGGAACTATTATTACACCTGTTTTACAAATGAGGCACAGAGAAGGTCTGTAACTTGCCAGGTGTCTTGCAGTTACTGAGTGGCATAGCCAGGCCTAGACTCTTGTCTGTCCACAGAGCCCATACTCTGACTATGATGCCATCGGGTGCTGTGCCAGGATGAGTGAAGGGTGCCATTATGACACATGAACAGCCACTCGATAGAAGCAGCCTTGTTTATACCTGGGGGCATTCTCAAGAGTAGGACAGGCAGTAAGTACTTCCACACTGATCCCATGGATCAGCCCTTAGGTGGATTGGCGCATGTACCTAGCAGTAAGTGTTTATCATACATTTGGTGTCAATAAAAGAAAGTTGAATAACAATGCGATATGTACTCAACGTGTGTCTGATTTAAGAGTATGTTCTCCAGGTACATCCATAAGAACCAAAATGTATAATAGATATTATGAAATAGAAAGTGTTCAGAGGGAGGGGGAGATGGGGAAGTGGGAGGGAGGAAGGAAGGAAGGGGAAAGGAAAAGAAAAGAAAAAGAGAAAAAATGGAAAAAACAAAAACAAAGCTGTTGTAAATAAGGAGGGGAGTATGAGGTGAAGGGAGAGGAGGGAAAGGGTAAAAAAAAGAAAAGCAAAATACAACATGTACAGGTACAAAACCCTATAATGATATGATCATTATGTATATCTAAAATGTACCAATAAAATTTATATACAAAAAAAGGAAGTTGAGGAAGACTTTTAAGTGATTTCAGAACGAAAAGCACGAAATTTTTGAAAGGTAGAGGACATTACAGGTGGAGAAATGGTACATCTAAATTTGCCCTGTGCAAATCATTTGGAGAAGTAAATTGTGCTATGTAAGAACCATGGAACTGTAGGGTACACATGTAAGAGCAACCTTAGACATTAACTTTAACTTGATTTTCAAAATAATTGCAGGAAAAGTTTCTAAAAAAGAAGTTATGGAAACAAAAAGACTTCAATAAGAGAAAGTCTGCAGCGATATAGAGTCATAGACACTAGCCGTGAAAGAAGCCATGAGGCCGATTTACAGAAAGCTGCACAGTTCAGTAATAAAGGTACGTGCTGGAGTCGGGGACCCTATGCGTGAATCATGACCCTACAATCTCAGCTCTGTGGACTTGCCCGAGCTATTCATCTCTCCAAGTCTCATATTCTTCTTTTACACAAATGATTTAATTAGACCTATCACATAGGTATAATCGTTATGAAGGTTAATTAAGTAAATTGCATAATGTGCTGAGCAATGCCTGCCAGAGGAAGTATTCCATAAAAGTTAACAATTGTTCTTTAGCCATAAATGAAGTATATGAGACACAGGGAGGTCATGTGATTTACCCAAGTGATTGTTTCAAATTCATGTCTTTCTGGGTTTCATTTCTAGACTGTGGAATATATAAAGATTTGTTAAGGTATAATCCCTGAATTTAAGGAGGTGCAAAATGAGTATGGTACAGGAAAGAATATAGTTTTGTTATAATATCCAGTTTAAAATTCTAGAACTGCACCTTATAGCTACTTGCTCCGGGCAGAGTGGGGTTTTATTTTGTTTGTTTGTGTGTTTTCAATTTTTCACTTATAACTGCATTGAGGTTACTGTATCTCTCCTGTACATATAGCCAAGCACACAGCAGATCTTTATTCAATTGTTTTCAAAGAAAAATAAAACTGAGTTCATGTCATGATACCTTCTTAATGACACTTTTTTTTTTTTTTTGTGGTGCCGGGGATCGAACTCAGGCCCTTGTGCTTGCAAGGCAAGCACTCTAATCACTGAGCTAAATCCTCAGCCCCAACTAAATCCCCAGCCCCAGATACCTTCTTTAATTTCTCCCCTTGCCAAAAAGGGAGCAGAGAGGAAATATTTTAAGACTATGCATTTAAAACTTGTTTTGAAACTATTTTGTAAGATTGTGTAATCCTTTGAAATAATAGGAAGTACTCTCAGATGTCACAAAAGCATGGCTGAGATGTACCAACCTCATATAAGGAAGCTCTTCTCAGTAAATCACAAGGGAAGCCCACTTGAGGTGTGGGGCAGAACTGCCTTGTAAGCAGTCACAGCTCTGCACCTCCCCGCCACAGCCTCTTAGCATGAGCATCATAGCAAATGTCGGTAACTTAATTATAAGGAAGCTGGTATCAATAAGATATCAGACTAAGATACTCAAATATTAAACCTAAAAAGGGTTCTTGAACAGTGATTCACTAGTTTGCATTTATCCATAGCGAATGAGAAATGCACTGGAAAATATATTCAGATGTAATTAAAAAAATTCATGTTGCTGTTTATTACCTTCTCCCCTTCAATCATTTCCAAGTGTTGCTAACAAGGGGATAAACTGGACTAATTTTTACTTTCACCTCCATCTCCTTCCCTTCTCTTTCCTCTTTTGAAAATGTTCACAAGCAATAGAGCAGACCCACAAAAAGAAAACCAGAAGGAAGAAGCAGAATACAAGTAGCCAGACTAGATACCTAGACCTGGGAGAGTGTAACAATGAAAGTTTTAGCAATGTGTTTTCATTGGCTGGCTCAATGACCAAGAAAAGAGAAAGTGGCGCTAGAAAGCTCAGTGATGCTAAAATTTTAGGGAACAACTGCTTTTATTGTATCCTTTGCATTTTAAACCTCGGAGCACTTGGTTCTCCTCCACCATAGGAGACTTTTTGAAACTACACTTCACAATAATAATTCTTATTTTTCATGACAGTATCCCACATTGGGTGTGAAAAAATCCAACCATTATTACTTTTCTAACAATTCTGATGGGCTCACCAAGCACAGAATTAAACAGATACTTGTGGTACTTGACCTATTTCCCATTATTGTTTGAGGGAAGTCTCTGGACCATTTCTTTGTTTCACTCATGCAATATCCATCTTTTATTTAGCTGTTTTTCCTGGCCAGAAAAATATCCTCTGCTAACTGAAATTCTGATCCTTCCTATCCTTGTTCTCACAAGGATTTTAAATTTAGTCTGTAAAAAATTTCCAAATATCCACTGAAAAGAGGAAGACAGTCTATTAAAAGGAATTCATAAAAACATGGGACAAGTCACAAGCAGCATCCTGAACATTCTGGGCCCCAGGTCATGTAAGTCTCTAAAGCTGAGGAGGGAGATGCAGAGAAAAATACAGGTCATCTGCCAAGAGAAACTAAAAAGCAAAACTAGTGATCCATATAATGTGCCAGCTTTTACAATAGAATGAACTTCATGGTCTTTAAGCTGGAAGCATCTTGTGGAACATTGCTTCTAGGTGTTTTGGTGACTTTTGGAATTCTCAAGTGGTGTGTGTGTGTTCGTGTTCTAAAATTATTTGTGTCACATTTATGATAGATTATTCTGAAAGTGCAGGTCTTTGTGTTAGAATAGTAAGTACTGCTAGAGGCTCAAAAAGCAAAGGTCTTTATTTTTTAGGACTTTTTTTTTGTAAAAGAAGTACATATGAAGTAGATTAGTTTGGTAATACAGCAATCTTAATGACTAAGTCGTGACAATGAAAACACCATATAAGATGTTTTCAAAGTCAGTATTTCCTATTAAATATTATTTTGTATTTTAACTTCAACTCATATTTATCTTCTGCTGAGAAAATCATCAGCTTAAGAAGTCAAATAATGTTTACAGCAAAGACATCTGTAAGTAATCACATTGCTTCATTTTTCAAACACAATACATTTATGTATTTATTTTGTGTGTGTGTTATGTGCGTCTGGGTCAATAAGTAGCCCTTTCTACACTAAATATGAATTTGTTTCTCTCATTATTACATCTGAATATAAAATTCTGAAAAACAAATGGCTTTCAGTTTCATCCTTTAGATACCCCTGCCTGAATAAAGTTCATTATCACTCTTGGATAAATGCTCACGCTTTATTGAGAATAAAGCTACAATCAGTATTGAGAAACCTGTAAGTGTCTGTTAATACTGCACATCTGCTTTCACTTGAAGAGAACACTACTATTTCTAGCAGGCAAAGAAGATATTCTGTCATGATTGTTTCTATTTATCATCAGGTAGGTTGTCTTGCTTTAGGCTGGATTTCATTGATTTTTTTTTTTTTTTTTTTAGTGCTGGGTATCGAACTCAGGGCGTTTTGCTTGCTAGGCAAACACTCTAACCACTGAGCTAAATCCCCAGCCCCTTCGTTGAATTTTTAAACCTCTCCCTTTTTGGCTTTCAACGTCTTAAAGTATTTGCGGGACCACTGGGATAGAGATTTGGGAACACGTTACATGAAAGGATGATGTTGTGCCTTTAGTTTAAGGTCTGAAATAAATAAATGACTTCAAAGGAAACACAGAGGAGAGAAATTTGGAAGAGAAAAGAAAAGATCTGTGACGAAGGTTATAGGGAGAATGGGTGGCACGTGGCTACTCAGAATTAGCATACTGAATCTAACAAAAGTACTCACGAAATCCTTTCAGACACATTATTTCACAGCAACAGGTTGTAGTGGAGACACCACAGTTAAATAAGTGTACTCAAGCACTGCTTAATCAAGTGGAAATGTCAGCAGGAAGGAAGAATGAACTTTCTAGATAGAGGAAAATATTTATTTTGGGCTATATATGGTATATACAAACCTAAGCACTGAGGGATAATAAGGCATTAATAATTCAAAATTGCTTACAATGTATATGTAAATTGTTTGAAATATAAGACAACAAAAATGGTGATATCCACTCTGATGTGCTAGGACGCGCCTTTGTGCTGTACACTCTGAGACAGGAATCATGATTACCTTTGTTTTATGAATGAGGGAGTTGAGAGAATAAAGTTTAATGACTTGTTCAGTCATGCAGCTAGAAAACAGTAGCATCCTGGAGTATCCTGACTCTAAGTCCTCTCTGGAGCAATGTACCATACAACTTTATGTGTCTACATTTTTAAAAATGATAATTCTAGGAAATTTTATTATCAGCTCAATTGCTTTAACTACTGTCATCTGTTTTATTATAAACTCATTCAATTTTAAACTGTGCCCTGAAGCTTCTTAAATTGATTAAATTCTATAAAATTACTTAAAAGCAGAATTTCCTTTATGATACTTAAAAAATATTTGTTGTATTTTATTAATTATTAAATGGCAACCTCAGCATAAAAATAAGACACTAAAACATTATGGAAGTATACAAAGGAGACAGTTATAACTCTGTAGATTTAGCTCCCCACCCCTGTTGTAGATAATTATCAACTCACTTTAAACCGCCTCAATTATAAATAACTGTGGTGGACTTATTATTGTGGTCAAGTGGAGCAGGAACGCCCAGCTGGACTGAGTTGGTGCAGTTCTGGGTGTAGAAAATCCACCTGAGGATTGTTGCTGACACAACATAATGGAGAACAGGAGCAGAAAAATGGGTGCCCGCTGTTTCCCAGAAGAATCTCTGTTGTGGCTGCTTCTCCCGAAGGGAACTCAGCTGTTCTAGTTGCAGTAGGAGCTCGGGGCCTTGCTGTCTTCGAGGATGGCTGCTGTTTGCTCCTGGGGAGCTCCGCTCTTCACCTCTGCTGCGAGCATCATATCCTGGTCCCAGTATAGATTTCTTCAGGCTTTTAGTGCAGACGCACATGTACACAGGACAGTGCTGTGGGCTCCCAGCCTTGATTGGATCCTTCAGGTTTCCAGTGCACTGATAGATTCTCTGTACTCTTCCTGCATTTGGTTTGTGTGTGTGAATGTTGCAGTATGTAAGTGTCCTGTGTTAAATCTGCTCTCGCAAACGATTGACTCTAGAAAGGTAATTAATACAATAATTCACTTCAACCTCGAGTCCTAAACTTTCAGCAGTGCACTTTTACAAGGCTTTTGCAGCAGTGACAGTGAGTAGCACCCAGATGAATCTCACCAGTGCAGTGAGGATTCTGCTGAGGCTTCCATTACCTTCATCCCTCAGCCTGCTCTGAGGCCCTCTGGCCCCCAACTGCAGGTCAACATCAAGGAAACTGAATCAGGTAAATTCCAGTGGTTGTTTCAATTGTACTAAGAGGGGAGGGAAAGGAGATCAAATATGAGGAGTTACACGGAGCAAAGTGGAGAGAGAAAAAGGGTAACAGAATGCCCGCATGCCTTTCCAAACAAATCCAGAGAGTCCTTTTCCCTTGTTGAGAAACTGACTCTAAAGACAATTCCAAAGGAGAAACTACCAACATATTTGGGTGAGGTTAAATTTGCCCAGTAAACATTCATCATCACCCAGTGTATGCCAGGCACTAGGCTAGGTGCTAGGAATATAAAAATGAGCCTACTAAACATGTTTTCTGACTCATGATGCTTATAATATATAGTGCGAAGGCAGACAATAATTAAGGAATCCATGAATGTTATGTAAAATGAAAACTGTGATAATTGTTAAGAAGGAAAGTTATATAGTCATATGTTGAAAAGTATCTCTCATAAATGACTAATTTTTTGGGTACTGTGAGTAGGGGCCAAGTGACTCACTGCTTTCAAGACAAACTTTATTCAACCCTTTACATAACTCAGTAAATAAAGGGAGACAGACTTGTGACAGGCTTGATTTTTTTTTTTTTTTTTTGGATCCAGGGTCAAAAGCAAGGCTGGGCACCTTTGAATTTGCCCATCCTTCAGCTACAGCCTTTTTGGTCCTGATAAATAGCAATGCAAGTAAAGATCAAAGGGTGGAAAATGCATGCCAAATTAAGTTTGGATCAGGTCGTTTAAAAAAGCCAATATGCTCTGCATAATATCAGAGAACAAGATGAAGATGCCAGTACTGAAATGGCAGTCCAAGAAAGTGTGTGCTACTATCAAAACCACAAGACTAACACTTTGATTTCTAGGGTTTATGCTTGATACAAGGAAATTTATGGAAAAGAGATCAGTAAAGCAGCCTGAACTAAACAACTCAAAACTCCAACAAGTGATGTCTCCCCTAAAGAAAAACCTTATAATTCATGATGCTAAAACTCCAGCAATAACTGCTCACCTGACTCACAGCAGGAAAAAAAATGTTTACACATACTAAATATTTTGAAAGACTATGATATAATGTGTAAATACACCTGTGAATTATTAGTTCTTTGAACTGTTTCCACTTACTCGAGTTCACTATAGAGAGCTTTAAACTATACAGGGTATACATGCTCCTTTTGTAGACATTTTAATTTTTTAAAAGCTGGCAGCAAGTTTTGGGACAAGATAGTATTTTACAATTTCAAATTTTTCTGTGGGAAAGTATTTTTTGCTTATGTCTGATATTTCTAACCTGGCAGATGGACTCCTTGTGAATAAGTCCACAAACTTTCTAAAATTTCATATCATTGGGTTAGAGTCTCTATAACTTTCATTAGATTTTCAAATGAGTTTATAATTCAAACTATGTAGAATGAAGGACAACATCTTGTATAACTCTTGGGATTTTTCTAGGAGATACATTCTATTATAAGTATGAAATTTTTGAGTGTCATTATGTAGAACTAAATTTTTTCCATGCTTAAATATGTTTGTACACATATGCACAGTAGAAAGTTGTACATATGTGACTATATGTATAGGTAGATGTATGTATATAAATACATAGACATAAGCAGGAGTAAGTCCAAATTAAAGCTATCTATGTATGTCACATTAAGTGTTGCAAGATAGCATTTTTGATTTTATGACTACTGGCAAGTATCTCAATAGTTATAAAATCTCAAGAGTAGAAACTACAATCCACTTATCTGTTATTATAAACACCTTGCCCAACAGACAGTACTTGCTAAGTAAAATGACTGTTGCAATAAATGACCCAGTAGACTCATCCTAAAATGATATCTTTAAGAAAAAATGGACTTGGATCTTGATGCTTTAATTATGAGAACGCAGGCAACATTGTTTAAGGAAGTTTCAATGTTTAACTTTATTGGGATATATTTATAAACATACAGCCTGAGTCTTTTGTTCTTAAAAGATAGATAATAGGAAACAGGCAGATCTGTAAAAGGAGAAGAAAGGAAAGAGGGGAAGGAAACCTAGAAAGAATCAAGGGGTGTTGTGTACATGTACTGACTCTTCATGCTGAAATAATCATTGTGTACTGCACAAATGTACTAATAAAAGTTAAAAAAGAAGCAAAAAGTTATTTTACACAGCTATATGAGATACAGTTGGGAGCATTAGAAGGTCAGTAATATATGCACACCACAATCCACAATCCAGCCATTGCTTTTCAGTGAATTCTACACATAAGTTTTATTACAAATACAGGTTTCTCACAAGATTGAACTGAGAAGTAGGATGAAAGAAGCCCTGAAAAGGGGGTGTGCTCTGCAAAGCAAGTCTGTTGCCTTCCTTTCGGAGTTTCCAGCCCTCTTCCTGGAAGTCTTCGCTGCTTCTCATCTTCTTCATCTGCCTTCTTCATTCTGTGGCTTGGCTTCCTTCCCCTTCCTCTAGATAGCTCCAAGCGCTAGAGATACAGTGTAAAGAAATTTAGTATATTAAATCCATACCAAAATTTTATATTTAAAGAAATTATATCTGCACATTTGGAAGATGTCTTAGTCACTTTCCTCATCACTGGGACAAATTACCCCACATCTGCGTACGACTTACAGGAGCAGAGGCTTGTTTTAGCTCATGGCTTCAGGCCCTGTCAGCCTGCTCCAATGCGGAAAGGCAGGGTGGCAGTCCCTGGGTGGAGGACAGCTCCTCACATCACAGCAGTCAGGAGCTGAGAGAGCGCAGAACGGTTCCAGGTCATGCCTACAATGACCGGCCTCGCCCAAGCCAGGCCCCACCTCCTAAGAGCAAGTCAGATATAGCACCCCGCAGTCTGAGCCTCTTCCAAAAGTCCTGCAGTGAGCATATGGGGCTTTGGGGGGACAATCTTTATCTAAACCACAACAGAAAAGAAGAGTTTTATGACATTGCCAACCATTGTTCAACCAAAGGGATAAGAACAGAGGTTTAAAAATCATCTAAAATGTTTATTTTTTTCATGATATTTGCCTAGCTGTCGATAAATTAATAAACCACAAAACTGATTTATCCTCTGTTACTATATAAGTTTTGACATGTGATAGACATTAAGTCTGCTGGAGTTCAAAGAGAAAGAGCCGTGACTGAGTGGTCAGAGAAGGAGGGCAGAGCAAGCAGGAGGGGTCAGGAAAGGCAATACTGTCTGTGACGGAGGGAAGGCTGCTCCTCTCCGCTCACCAGCAACAGAGACGCATGTTCTATCATGCAGTGTACTCTCAATCCCTGTTGACTGAACGTATGCACAGAAAATGTGCAGACCGAGCATGAAAAAAATATGATTTAAAACAGAGCAATAGCAGCATGCATGATATTTAGAATCCATCTAGCCCAGCAGGCATGAACAAAGTAGTACTGGGAGATGAACTGGGAAAGTCGGTGCCCTGCCTCTGAATTCCACAGTATCTGTGATTCCTTCACAACGCTGCTCTGGGATGTTGTTTTGCTTGTTTGTCTCTCCCTCTTGACAGGTAATCTGTGCTCTGAAGGGAAGGCTTGTGATCGCTGTCCGTATACCCAAAGTTTAGCACAAGGAATGGGCCAGCAAGATATCAATAAACCTATGTGGAATTAGTGAATTACTGATTCTATTTATATTACCTTGTATAATGTTTACAAAAAATGGTGCACCTTGATGTCAAACCAAGTAGTGAGAATTTCATACTGAAGGTAACAGACAGTCAATTAAAATGTATGATATGGTCTAAATGGTGAAGATCCAGACACCAATGTCACAACATAGATAAGAGGTGGAAGGTTGAGATGAGGATAATGGACATGGACGGAAATGGGCCTGCGAGTGTGAAAGATACCGCAAATAACTCCAAATATGCATCAAAGTGAATACCATGCTCCAAAAACCACTAGCATTTTGTTCTATTGATCTGTTTTCAACCACTACCTATATTATTAAAATATCCGTTGCCACTGTAAGTTCAAAATACTCTTGGCTTTTACCTTTTGCTGTCTAGACCTTTCACTCTCCAGAGTACTATCACCAGGGCATATTTACACTGTCTTCCACTACATCTTAGAAGTCTTGACAAGTGTGCCACAATTTTATTCAGAGGGAAAGAGGAAAGAGCCCCCTACTTAACTTGTAATTTCAATTGCTTCTGTCAACACAAGCATCAAAAAATAAGGATAAAATAGATCAGATCCTGTCAGCACGCCTTGTTTTAGAATGAGAAAACAGAATATTCCAAAATTAACTCACCTTAAAAAAATTGGAGGGATGCTAGGGTTGGGACCTCATCCTACTAAAAGGCTTTTGCACAGCAAAAGAACTCACTAATAAAGCAGGACGAAAATCCACAGACTGGGAAAAAAATCTTTGCCAGCTGCCCCTCAGACAAGGGTCTAACATCTAGAATATATAAAGAACTAAAAAATGTCAGCCCCCCCAAATTTAAAGACCCAATCCAAAAATGGGCATCTGAAATGAACACTTCTCAGATGAAGAAATAAAAATGTCAAATAAACATACGAAAAAATGTTCAACATCACTGGTCATTCGAGAGATGCAAATCAAAACAACACTAAGATTCCATCTCACTCCAGAAAGAAAAGCTATTATCAAGAAATCAACCAACAACAAGTGCTGGTGGGGCTGTGGGGAAAAAGGAACCCTTCTTCTCTACTGTTGGTGGGAATGTAGATTAGTCCAACCACTATGGAAATCAGTATGGAGACTCCTCAAAAAACTAAATCTAGAGGTTCCATTTGATCCAGCTATTCCTCTGCTAGGTATCTTCCTAGAAGAATTGAAAACCTCATACCATAGAGATATATGCACAACTATGTTCATAGCAACACAATTTGTCATAGCTAAGTCTTGGAAACAACCCAAATGCCCAACAACTAAGGAATGGCTAAAGAAGATGTGGGTTTTCTATACAGTGGAGTACTACTCTGCCATAAAAAGGATAAACTAGAGTCATTTGTAGGTAAATGGATGCACCTTGAGAACATACTCTTAAGTGAAATAAATCAGTCACTCATGAGTACACATCAAATTGTTCCTCTGATATATGAAACCATAAGTGTACATAAAGACAAAGAGGCATAGTAGATACTAGGTAAAAGAAAGATAATATTCAAAAGAGAGAACTAGAAGGGGAAAATAAGGGAAAAAGGAAAGAAATGGAAAAATGTAAATAAACCTGCTGTAAATAAGGAAAGGGGGGAAAGGAAGGAAGGGGTGGGGGACCAAGATACATCATGTACAGTTAGTTACAAAATAACCATGATAAATGGGGTCATTATGTATACAATGTACCAATGCATGTTCTTGGTAAAAAAATTTTAAAAAATTTGATATTGAAAGAAAGTGCTATTTTAAAGTAGATACAGATCTTGAATATGGAAATAGTTTAAAAGAGTTTTAACTGGAGTGTGTTTTGAAGAACCTGCCCAATAACGTCTTTACCTTTACAAAAAGGATATTTCCACGGAAAAACAACCATCTAACTTTAAGGCTGGCCAAAGGAGAGGGAAGGAAAGTGAAAGGAAGAAGAAAAATAAAGAAAATTGAGATGTATTGTGTACATGTACCAACTCCCCACGATGAATGTAATCATTATGTACGGCAAATATGTACAAATAAAAAAGTTGACTAAAGCAAAACACAATTATCAAGGTTTAAGAAGCAGAGAAACCATCAATTTTGTTTTATATATGCTTTACCATCCAAGGTTAACATGTTTTTTTAATCTAGTCTTACCAAGTTCAGTGAGAGCTTTTTTGGGGAATCCATCTATTACTAAGTCACATTTATGGAACATTTATTATGATCCAGGAACTGAATTAAACTTTTTGTGTACTTTTATTTAGTCCTCAGAACAACTTTGAGAAGGAGTATTTTTAGCCTCATTTTATAGGTGAAAAATGAGGCTTAATAAGTCAAATTTCTTGCCTGAAGTCACAACTTGTAACTGATGAAAAGAAAAACATGTAGTAGTGGGAAAGGATAAAAATTTTTGAATCCCAAACCCAAGTTAGAACAGTGATCCGGCTTATTAACAACAATGTGTCCCTGGAGAAGTCACTCACATCCCGAGTCCCCGTTTCCTTACCTATAACTTGCAAGCAGTATAGTCCCGCGGTTAGAGCCGTGGGAGCCGCAATGCCTGGGTCTGAACCCAAATTCAGCTGTGTTAGCTCAGACAAGCTGCCCGATTCAATATTTGAATTTCCTCACCTGAAAATTGAACGTTGACAATACTCACTAGGGTTGTATCAGAAGAGTGCTACACAGAGCACATGGATTGATAAAATGCTTAGAACTGTCCCTGGCACGTAGTGCTCTATGTTCCTATATATTAGCTATTAAAATAGTTATGACTACCTCCCAAGATTGTTATAAAAAATAAATGTGTGAAAGCACAAAGGCCGTACTAATAAAGATTGACTGAATGTGAATCACAAAGTTTAACAGTTTAAATTCCAATGATAATGAGACCAAGAAGTGATAAAAGACAGTAGTAATAAAAGCCATACTCTATGAACCCCTTGTAGAAATTGTCAAATAAATGCCTGGAGGCACACGGTTCTCTGTCAGACAATGCCCAAGCAAGTGGATCAAGTTTCAGCTGGCCGGGTTAAGACTTCTGTTTTTATCTACAGCTCAGCTCCTTGATTCTAAAGAAAGCATCAGCTCACCCTGACCTTGGGTGAGTTTGCACATCATGTAGATGTAGAGATGCTCCAAAGTTGCATGTAGATACAGACAAATAATGATTAGCACCTGTTTCTTCCCAGACCTCTAAGCTCTGAATAGTGCCTTAATTACAAAGATATGTCTCCCACAGAGGACAGTTCAGCTCCAGAATGCTACTCCAGGAGGATTAAGAACAGGATCCCAGTTATGTGTCTAGTATGTGGCATTTGTGTTCAGCTGCTAGTAACAGATTCAGAAAACAGTGGCTTAAACAAGCACCCCATGCCCCAAGGTAACCATCCAGGGCTGATACTGCAGTGGCATTAAGCCATCAGGGGTGGATCTGCTGGGCCACCACAGTGTGGAGAGAAGCTCCCTGATTGTGGGTGACACTTGTCAATGAGAGGGCTCCACCCCCTTCGCTCCTTAGACTGCAGTTTATTAGCTCAGATGAGGTCATGAGGGATATGTCAAAACGAAGTTTTGAGGCACTCTGAGTTTGTTCTACCAACAGCAGTTTCTTCCAGTCTAAACCTTGGATGTTTAACAAAAACAAGCCTGTACAATCCAGAGAACTGCCAGAACTAACAGTCGCCAGCTTCCTCTTACAATCCCAGCATACTTTGATTTGCTTTGGAAGCCTGCTTAAATTTGGTAAAAGAGCTTCACTATTTTCCCAGCTGGGGACTAGGCCTAAGAAGTTAACAGTGCAAGGAGGGTTTTCACTTGTTGATCAAAAACTACTGGGTGTCTCACACTTTATATGTTTTGGTTCTGGTACCTTACAACATATGAGATTTTCATCTCATTTTATAGATGAACAAACTGAGGCTCAGAGAGGTTACATGGTATGTCCAAAATCACAATGCTAACAAAAGCTAGACTTGTGATGCCAATCCAGGCCTAGGCTCATTTTAATAAAATGTGTGTGGGACAGTCAAATGTCTTGTCAGAATAGCGGGACGTCACTCTGTCTTCCAACCTGAACTTATACTGACAGAGGCTAATCCCACCTCTGAATTCTCATCCATATCCTAACCTAAGAAGTGAGTCTAGGACCAGACTTTGTACTGTTCCATTCGTCTGCTTGGGTTTTGTTTGTGCGTACCTAACTACCGCAATACTTTTCCAAAAGCAGCTCTGCTGGTACAAATCTACATCCTTTCTTTAGCGTAATTATTCATCAAATAAGTCTATTTAGTTCATAGCCAAGTATTTTTTAAAAGCCTTCTGTTAATTGAGAAGTCAATTAACTACAGACAAACCACTGCTAACACAAGATTTGTAAGTCAGAGAAGTTGGTGCACTGGCTTGGCAGGCACACGGGAAGCCGCCCCCCCACCCCGAAATGGATGCAGTCAAGCCAGGCTGCTGGGGTGGCTGGGGCTCAGCCAGGAACCTGGCCTGGCAGGAGTCTTGGGCCTCTCAAGCCTGTCTATGTTCTAACTAACCAGTCAGCATAAGCAGGAGTCTGTTAGGGCTTGGGCGAGTATCCCTGCAGAGCCGTTCGGGGAGAAGGGGAAGAGGCAACCAGATGTCAAGTCTTTGTAGTTCAGTGGCAGGGAAGAAACAGGGTAACTGATAGGACCAGGAACCCCTCTCCGGCGGGGACTGTCTAAATGGAGGCTCTACAGAATGAACCAAAGAAGCAGAAGCTACAGAGAAAACATTAAACCAATGTAGGAGCCTGGGTTTCTCTCCATAGACTGAGTTGTACCAACCGTACCTTGTTGCCAGGTGCCGCCTTTGAGTGGGTCACTCATAGTTTACTTTGGTATCACCATTTGGTGATGGATTTTGTGCTGGGTTGTTCTAAAGTCAATGTGGTCAAGCTAGAAAGTACATTTCCAGAACTTTTGCTCTGAGTGGTTCTAGGTCAGCACAGACTGAAGAACATAAGATTTAGAATACAGAAGTGAGGTAGCTGCTATTGTTCTCCAAAGGTCTTTGCAGTCCGACAGAGTGGCAAACAGACGAGACGGCCGGCAGGTTCCAGTGCTCTTTGTCTCCTGTGTTCCATGTCCAGATCTTCTTCCCAACTGCTACCCCTGCGTCTTAATAGAGCCCCACACAGAGACGCCTACCTGTAAATCTGCAGAGAGGGTGGCTACATAGAATCAACAACACTCATAGACTTCGCCATAACTTCCTTTTGTGTTCCCACTTCAGGGATGGGATGCTCTTGACTTCTCATATTTTCCTTGCATTCTGTCTTGTCCACCTGCACTAGTGCTTCAAGAAAGCTGGCTAGTACCTCTTTATTCTGATCTTAACCTCCTCCTCTGCTTTCGTGGCTCTCCCCACCAATGTGTAGGGTCTTTCATTCCATGTATTCATGGCGGTTTTGCTTTCTCATCTAAAGGGGGCCTCGTTCATCTAGGAAGCAGCTAGGTCCCCTTTGGTCCAGCAGATGCCCTTGTCTAGCTTAACACCCCTCCTATATTCATAGGGAGGAAGGAAAATGTTGAAGGCTGAAAAGAAGCTGAATTCCCCGAGTCAATTTGGTAGTTTCTGACTCACCTTCTAATACACACGGATCACTTGTGAGAGACTACCCCACATTTATCTTATCTTTTGCCTTTCCCAAGAGCAATAGGGTCTCCTAAATCTTCTACGTGTGAACAGAATCTGCTTCAATTTGCCCTGGCAAGCAAACATAGGCATGGCCTCAAGTTTGAATAAGAGGCATGGTCTAATGGCAAGAGACAGCGTTAAATTAAAAAGAAAACAGTTTATTTGTCAGGATTTATGGCAAGTTACACTATTCTATTTCAAGCCAAGTTAAGCAAAAATGGTAACTTGTGTTTCACATAATTAGCTAGTCTCGTTTCAAGCAGAGCTGGATAAGGGGGCTCGTGCCATTTCTTGATACTATTTCTCCAGAGGAATTGGTTTAATGCTCAAGCAGTCCTTTTCCATGTGGAAAAAGGTAGTTATGGATACACATTCTACAAATTAGCAGCTAGAGAAAGGAAGAGTTCAGCAAGCATTGGCATAAAGAGCCAAAGCATGACTGAGCTATTTTGGGCCAGTTCCTGAAATACTCATTGCGGTCAACAAACGTGGGATTAGAACTGAGGCATGTGCTACGTTCACTAGGGTGGGAATATACTTCCATAGCAGAGATTCAAAAAATAATGTAAAAGCTTTATGCCAACAGAGGCAGACATCTCTCTCAAGTGCAGGGAGGGGGCTGTTCCTGAAGGGTTGGTCTTGGGAGGCTGCAGGTGGGTGAGTGGGACCCATGGCAATGGCAAGGCTAAGACCGGCTGATCCACTGCCAACAAGAGGGCCCAGAAGCAAAACTCCGGGCGACCCCTGAGTAGTAATGGAATGGGAAATAATGCACAATAAAATTCCCTAGCAGGTTAAACTCACCAGCAGAAGATAAACTCTTGTTTCAAGTCTCCTAAACCCCACCCTCTGCAGCTGTGTGGTCCAGTACAAAGATCACAGACTGCTGTCCTTTATAAGATCATTTAATAAGAAATTAATCTGGTGACTGAGGATTTGTGATGGAATCCATGCAGACCAACAATCTGAACTTTTAATTAAGTTTAAAAACTGAATCAACATAGAACATTTTTCCACTAAATATAAACTGATTATTTCAGTATGTCTGTATATCTCTTCAATCATTGAAAAATCAGCATTCCACTTGAGTTGTCCTCCAAATGTAAAACACACAGTTGATTTTAAGACTTGGAACAAAAAACAAAGTGAATATATCATTGATTAAACAAAAGAATACATCATTAATAATTTTTCTATTGATTATATGCTGGAATAATACTGTATATATCAATTTAAATGAAATTGTTGAAATTAATTTCATTGATTTACTTTACCGTTTTTTAATTGTATGTCCTAGAAAATTCAAGCTTACATGTGACTTCCATGTTGGCTGATGTTGTTTTGACATTTTATAAGATCAGTTCCCCAAACCAAGACCTATTTCACAGGGTCAGCAATTATGTTCTCAGATGCCCTCTAGAATCTTGACCAATCTCCAGATATAAATAAAAGAAAGGTAGGGAGGGAAGGAGGGAGGGAGGATGGGGGGGAAGAGAAAGAGAGAGAGAGAGTTAATTAGGAAACCCATTAATTAGCATACTTTCGGACTTAAATCATTTGTTTCAACCTATTTTCCTTTGTGTTCCTCATATAAATTAGTACCTTTCAACAATAGGTAATGTGTTTGAACTTTTCAGGAATGTATAAAATTCACATGTTGTGCCTTTTTAAATAGTAAGACAAGACCAAACAAATTTCTACTCCCTCAAAAGATAGCTACATCAAGATCTAAGAAACGAAGTTAAAAACTGATTCCCCTTCAAGCTAAATTTCTGAACAGCACTTTAATTTTTTTGTTTATTTCTATTTTCAGACATCAGCTAAAATAAAAACAAAGAACTCAAGGAGACCAGAAAAGTCTATTTTGTATAAACTATGTTTGTGAGCCTGACATACTAAAATTAACCAGTATGTGTTGAGGAATTACTCTGTACCAACTTTAGGGGCCTTCTGGAGTAAGTACTCCACTGTGCCCATTTCTGTATTTGTAGCCATGTTTGTAAAACATTACTCAGCTTCTCTCTTTCCTGTGCTGACCAATCAAGGAGTTTGTGTCTGACAAAAGCTGGCCAATCAAAATGTCTTCTTGGCATTTAGCACAGAAACCAGTCTAGTTTCTGATGAGCATTTGAGCTAAGACATCCAGAAAAATAGAGGCTGGAATCATGCTATAGCTCAAATCTGGAATATTCCTCAAAGTCTCATGTGTTAAAGGCTTGGTTATTCACTTGGCATTATTGGAAAGTGGTGGAAACCTTTAAGAAGTAGTTCCTAATGGGAAGTCTTAGATAGTTGAGAGTATGCCTTCAAGGGAATATTGAGACATCAGCCCCTCTTCTTTCTGCTCTCTTTCCATTCTTGGCCACCATGAGGTAGGCAGCTTCCCCCACCATGTACTCCTGCCATCATGTGCTGCCTCACCACAGCCCCAAAAGCAATGGGGCAAACAAACCATGAACTGAAACATCTGAAACTGTGAGCCAAACAAAGTCTTTCCTCTTTTTAAGTTGATCATCTCAGGTGCAGTATTTTGTTATAGTAATGGAAAGTTGACTAACACAGACCAACACATAGAGGGCATAATAAAGTAATCTATAAGATCAAGGAAAATTTAAGTGGACATACCAAAAGAAGCAAAGCCAAGAGATCAAGGATTCTAGAGATCTCTAGAGATCTCTTGCAGCCAAGCAGCAAGAGATCAAGCCAAGAGATCAAGGACGCACAGAGCAAGTAATACTGGATTGAACTTTCTTGTTTGTGGTTCCAGTACCTCATCTCTATAATTATTACTCTATAGTTACTAAGGATACTTTCTTATATGCAGAAAATTCCTCTTTTTTTTTTTTACCTAAATTCATTTAAATGAGTTTCTGTCCCAACAATGACATGATGCCTGCTTTAGTCAACCATGCATCATTTCTCCTTTTCTATGGCAATATTATTTAATGGGAAATAAATGAAGTTAATCACAAGAAATTATTATTAAGAATTTATTACGATTATAAAATATAATACCCTGATAGACAAATTATCTAGAATGGCTTTTTGGCCTTTTGTTTGTTTATTTGTTTTTGTTGTGTTTTTTTTAACAAAGTTTTGCTGCGCAGTCCAAGGTCACTTTAAACGATGGCTCCTCCTGCCTCAGCCTCCTGAGTACTGGCATTAGAATCCAGTACTCTAAATTAAATTAAAAGAAATATGTGTGGTAAGCATAAGATACAACTTCTATTACCATATTGAAAGTAGGAAGAAGAGAGAAAAATGGGAGGGAGAAAAAATTGGAGACAACAAAGTTCAAGTTCTTTCCTTCAGCAATGTCTACTTTTCTCCATTTTGTTTTTATAACATCTCCCAAGAAAAGGTAAAAGGTGTGATAAAAACAAACATTTTAAAAGGCAAGAGAATGTCTGGCTTACTTATGTGGGAAAATTTCAGACTATTTTTAGAATGAACAGAGGGCCAGAGTAATTTTAGAAAGGAAGAAAGTCTAGGTGTGGAGTTGTTGTTCTCAGAGTAGGTAAAACATCAAAATGATCCATTGGAGTTTGAAAGATTTCCTGAGGCTCCTAAAGCATGAAGAATATGAGAAATAATGAGACAATCAAGCATTGAGAATGTATGAACTGACAAGCAGTTAGGTGTCTCGTGAGAGTCAGCATTACCTATGGTTGTGGGGGAATCAGCAGAAAAGACATTGATCCTGACATGTGAGGAACAGTCTCCTGTTAACAAGATGACACGAGTGCCAGAGTTGTTACTTTTGGCCACAGGAAGCTGAGGCGACTATACTGGGCCTGAGTCTCAGAAACAGGATGGGCCTCTGAGTATTCAAGTCCAGCCAAGCAGCAAGAAATGTGTCCCCAAGGTAGAATCAGGCCAGAGCCAAATAGAACATCAAGGTTATCTTCAAAGAGGACACAACTCATGCCCAGGAATATAATACTGAGTATTAAATCTGAAGAGCAAGGTAGAATTTTAAAAAGGAGAAAGAAGAATTAAGTTTAAAGCTGAAAGGATGTAGATCCATAACAAATAAAAAGGAAGAATGGTTTAGTCCTAGTGGCTCAAAACAAAGACTGTGACTAGCAGAAATTAATACACACACACACACACACACACACACACATACACACACACACAGTCTCTTTGATTTGGAACAGGCTAAGAGACTCAAGAATCAGTAACGCAAAACAATAGTGACTGGGTCTGATAAGGGATAATATATGAGGGACATGAAGTCCCGAGTCAGCCTATAATCCCACACACAAAGGCAGATTCTCCAGCCAATCAACACTCTCTACTGTCAACCCACAATTGAATTTTGCATGTTAGCCATTATGTCTGTTGTTGGATCACCCAATCCAACCAACTAATTTTAAAGCTATTGAGAGGTAGAAAAGTTACATAACTTGATCAAAGCCATACAGAGTCAGGCAGAGTTAGGACTAAAGTACAAATTTCCAGATTTTTAGTCCAACTCTGCAGTACTGAAAACCTCCTTCCTTTTAGCTGCTCTATCAAAAGTTCACTAAAGGCTCTCCACTTGCAGACTCTTCCAAACCTGTACATCTTAGCTCCATTTTACTATTTCTAACAATAGTTCTGGGTATTTTATCTCTCCAGGTGTAGAAATAAATACAGCAAAAAAAAAAAAAAACCCAGGAGATAACTGAGGAATGGATTGGTCAAAAGAAATTTGATCAGGGAGGCAGAATCTGATCTAAGTTTTTAAAAAATAAGTCTGATTGGACTCGGGATTTAGCTCAGTTGTTAGAGTGCTTGCCTCCTTGATAAGGAAAGAAAACAATCATATGCTGAGGGTGCTAAGATCTGTGGTAAAAACAAATCTTCCATCCATGAAATTGTGAAGAAGAAAAAAGAAATGTATGCTACTTTTGTGGCCACAGTTTAAGTTGCACAAGTTATGATTATAAAGTGTCATTGCTTAGTCATTCACCTCACTTCATCTTATCAAATAGGCGTTGTACCATTTCACATTATTGCAAGAGCAAGAACTACACAATAAGATACCCTGGAAGAAAGGTAGAGCAGGTGTACATAACTTGAATGAAAATATATACTGTTATAATTATTCTATTTTATTAGTAGTGATTATTATTAATCTTTACTGTGCCTAATTTATAAATTAAATTTATCATAGGTATGTATTGATTATAGGAAAATATATATAGATATAGATATAGATATGATTCATTCCAATTACTGTTTCAGACATCTACTGAGGACCTTGGGACGTATCTGCACATACAAGTAAGAGGGGGCTGACTGGACATTCACAGCTGAGCTCCTGATTTTTCCTGCTGTCTGCTTATCCAGCAGCTGATTTTCCAATTCACTTGATAGCAACTCCATTCTTCCAGTTGCCCACACCACAAACCACATTCATCGTTAAATTCTTTTTCTCTCATATCCTGTGTTGAATTCACCAAAACTCCTGTTAGATTTACCTTCAGACTATATCTAGAATTTAGCCACTTCTTGCCAATCTTACTGTTACACCATCATATTTTGCCTCGATTTGTTCAATAGCCTACCTGGTCTCCCTACTTCTGCCTTTGCCTCCTTTCAGCAGAAACACAGAGACTCTTTTAAAACACGAACCAGATCACATTCCTCTTGTGTTTTCAGTCCTCCAGGGCTTGCTACCTCACTCAAGGTCCATGCCAAATTCCTTACTGAAACGTAGAAGGACTTTTCATCCGTCCACGTTTTGCCTGAGCTTGCTTTCTTCCCCTTCGCCACGTCAGACTCATCGGCCTTCGTGGACTTCCTTGAACATCCCTGACCGGATCCCACCTTAGCACCTGTGTACTGGCTGGTCCCTCTGCTTGGAGTGCTCATCCCCAGATATCTGCATCTCTAGTCCCTTTACTTCTTTCAGGCTTGGTACCCATATTTTCAGTGACCATTTCTCTGGCGCCGTTGTCTGAAATTTTAATCACTTCCTCACATGTACTACTAACTTTTCCTGCCATGTTTTTCCCCTTCCCCCTTATCACTAACATACCAAATCTTTTACTTAGTTCTGTTTATTGTTGTTCTTTTTCATTGAGGGGTACATTCCATGATTGCAAGGATGATTGTCTGCTTGGGGTTACTGTTGCTTCTCAGAACCTAGTACGGTACCTGTTCATATTGGCTGAGGGAAGTAATAAACTGTAAGTCTATAATAGACTGATAAAACAATGCCTAAAAATATGAAGTTGCCCATATTAATTAGTGTGGTCTAAAATAGAACATGAGTCCTAACTCTTAAGACTGGGTTCTTTCCAGGATATTTGCCACAATTTTTTGGATTTACAATTTTCTACATTTAGAATTTTCCACCATGGGAAAAATGAGTTGCAACAACCAAATGAGAAACATTTTCCCTCAAAATGGGTCTATTCATACATTTAAATTATCATTTCACATTTGTACAATACAATAAACACAGAAAGATGATGTTTGTAACATTATATGTAACATTATATGGAAGAATTCTAAATGTCCATGAATAGACAAGTTAAATGAATTATTTTGCATTCATATAATTTTTTTTAATTGAGTATTTTAGAAGACATGAAGGAGATTTGAGTAGATACATAAGAATAGACTTGAAACTCATCTCCCCAAGATGTGTTACATATTCCACAATATCTTTTTCATAATACTAAGACTCCAAACTTCCAGAAACTAAAGAAAGGGTTTTTTAAAGAATTTAATCAGTGGTAAACCTGATCAATCATAAATCTACTTGGGAGCAAATACTTACCTTACATGAGACTATGTAAACTCCTAATTTATTTCACTCACTCTCATTGGTATGAATAGAATATTTATGTCTTCCAGTGCAAAAAAATTTAATTATGGAGTGCTCCACAGACCCTATAATAGTATGATATTTTCTGTACACACTGTATTACTGCTGTAAAACCCCAAAGATTCTGAACTCTCAACAAGAAATTATGGCCTACATCAAGGGGAAAGACAAGTTGCAGTAGTGTGTCAGTGGGATGATCCAATTTACATAATTTAAAAGGCATACTGATGTATGCCTGGAAATTCTGAAACGAGTATATATTTTTTGTAAAGAAAGAATTTACAGTGGTAATTTCTAAGTAAGAATAGAAGGAAGTGCAGAATGGATCTGTTATCACAGAAAGCAACTATTGCCCGGGGTCCCTGCAGCAGCAGGAGGGAGGCCATGGGTTTTTCCTCTGTCATACTGCTCATGAGATGGTTCAAGTCCGAGTAGTTTACATTCCTGTATGTCTCAAGTCAAGACTGCAGGCTTGAGAGTGAGAAGTTTAAGCCCATGATAAATCATGTTCCCCGTGGATGGGTACAGGGTGGAGAGATACAAGGAAATCTTTGGCCATGCAGATGATACTTTCTCAAGAAAGACATACTAAGATTGGTACCAGCAGTTAGGGAATGATATGCTGGGCAGACAACAGCAGATGTTGCCCACATAGGGGCCGGGCCTGACCTGACACTGGATCTGCCACTAATCTATTTGTTGCTGGACAAGTCTCTTAAGCCTTCTGGAACTTGTTTTGTACTAAGAAGGACCTCCTGGCTCTCCCAAGCCCAAAAGTTCTTTGATAGGCTAGTTATAGTGTCTCTCAACTTAGAAGTGCATATGAATCACCTAAGGCTCTTGCTAAAAATAAAGATTTGATTCAACAAGTCTGGGGTGACCTGCACAAGCAGCGAGGTGATGCCAAAGTTGCTGGTTAACCAGACCAAACTTTCAGTAACACAGCCCCAAAGCACTATGGGCTTGCAAGTGATAAGACCACTCAGCTGAAGTAAACAAATTTGAGTTTTAAATGGTTTACTTTAGAACAGTGATATACTTCCAAAACATTCCTGGTGATGTGATCTATTGTATTACAGCATAGACACAGCCACTAATGGGGTTTAGCCACTGTTAAGGTGAGTGATTTTGATTTAACCATTAATCTAATCATCAATCAGTAAAGCAACTGGGTTTACTCCTATACTACTTCTCTAAATTATTACCTAAGAGCTTTACCTTCAGCCACACTTGACACTTAAGAAACAAATAATTTTAACTTTGATTTAGGATTATTACAAAAGATAATAATTTCTCATAATTTCCATGATTAACATAAATGTCAGAGATTTTTTTTTTTTGACCTGTAGATCAATCCATTGTCCAATAACACCAGGACATTAACCAACAGAATTTAGCTCGGAAGGCCCCTGGGGAAGAACTAGGTTTTCATTTATAGCTATTGAGAGTTAAGTACGCAGATGAGTTTGAATAAATAATTAATTATAATGGAACAGGGCTCCTGGAAAGTGAGTTGAGTATTCCACTAAAAGTATCACAATGAGTTTGTCTAAGGTTGCGCCTACATTAAAAAGTCAAATCTCACTCAGATAAATTTGATGGTGTTTAGTCTACATTCAGTGTAATTTTAGAATTACTCACATGTCAGACATTTTCCAAATTACACTTTCAGACTAGAAACCACATCAGAAAACTAAGTTGGTCAAGGCATTAATTACCTCAAATCAAACATTCTCCTCTTCTGCCAATTTCCTTCCATTCTGTGCCTCTCACTAACATGCTTTGGGAATATGGAAGATTGGGAAAGCCAAATAAGATAATTACCTGAAAATTATGGAAGGATGGTATTTTTGACATTTTGAGTTATAATTCACCTGAAAGACATGAAGCAGTTGCACTCTTTTAAAGCCTCAAGAGGCATTACTTTGTCCCTGTGGAAAGAATAGACACTCAGGTGCCATATGATACTATGCAGTGAGAGAAAAAAAAAAAGCTATAGAGAAACAGTTTGTAAGTAATAAGAGACAAGAATAAATAAATGGATAGATATTTTAAAATATTTCATATGACGAGCCGTAGTCTGGAAGGGCTCAGCCTGGAATGCTAGATTGTCCCACTTGCAGACAGGAAGAGGGGCAAAGCCTCTGCACCTGGCCCCAGGAGGCGTTCCCAGGAGGCCTCAAAGGCATCTGTGGCCACAAGGTGGAGTCCAGCGAAGTAAGAGTAGAGGGGAGTTGGGGATGTAGTTTGATGGTGAAGCATTTGCCTAGCGTGTGTGAGGCCCTACCTTTGACTCTTAGCACTGGGGTGGGGCAGGGGAGTGGAGGGAGATGTAGGATACTTAAAATGTGAAATGCTTACATTATTTTTAGCACAAAATAAGATAAAAATGAATGTTCAAACATTTATTTTTCAAAATGCTTTCACTATGGAAAGTTTCTTCCTAAAATCAGTTATTGACTGTTCAGATTCTGATATGAGTAAATCAACCCTTTAAAACAATTGAAACACCTCAGGAAAATTGAATGAGGGATGATTATTGGATAAAACTATGGAAATGTTAATATTGTTATCTGTGATAATAGCGTTGTGTTTATGAAAAATGTCCATGTTTTCTGGAGATGCACACTACAGTATGACAGGAAAAGTACTGTGGGATTTTCCAGAAATGCCTCAGCATTTTTACTACCCCTTCTAGAAAACCAGCCCAATCTAGTATATGTATTTAATAAGCTCATATTTCAATCTCAATTTATGTGACCCCTGTGTTTATCTTTCACGTGGTCTAATTCAACAGCAACATAAAAGGAATGATTTTTATAAGGACACTTCACTTTTACTATTTTTCTAGTGTTTTGGATAGGAGGGTGTAGCTCAGTAGTATAGCACATGCCTATTATACACAAGGCCGTGAGTTTGATCCCCAGCACACCCTACACACAAACACACACACACACAAATTAATATCATGAATTATTTTTAAAAATTACCTTCATTTAAAAGATATTTTCGATATGCAATTCGAAATTCTTTAAAAAGCCAGGCCCACCTTCCCGACATAAACTTCTCTCTTACAAAGTTTTCCTTCCATTCACCCCTTGAGTCATAGAGAACTTTGTCCTCTGCACCCCCATTTATCCAGTTGACTGAACAAAGGGTGACTCATGTTTTTTTACATTCCATGAATGCCTCTTGTTGCAATGCTGAGTTTCTATTCATCCTTCAAGGCTCAGTTCAAGTACCACATCCTTCTCAAGTTAGTCACTGTTAGAAAACTATGTTGGATGGTTCAATACACCAGGTTATAGCCACTGAGGCAGTGACAGGATAATAAAAACTCAGGAAGTATTCCCTTCCTCAGAAAATCCCTTAATTAGTTGCTATATTAATTGGTGCATTTGTAAGAACTTTGGAGTTGAGAAGTGAGGCCTGCTGGGAGAAGCTTTATCAGTCTGTTCACAGCAGTGGTTCTTGGGGAATCTGTGAGAAATGGGAAAACCTTAGGCCCTACCCCAGACCCACTGAATCAGAACTTCTCGTAGTAGGGTTCTGTGTCTGTGGCCTCACGAGTCCTAACTGAAGTGACTCTGAGATACCTCAAGTTTGAGACATGCTAGTTTGCAGTAAGAGAAAAAGAAGAAGCCAAGATGGTCGGGAATGGAATTCGGTTTCAGCTATAAATTCCTTGGGAGAGAAAGCGGAAATGTTGAAAGCTAATATATTTTAGTCATATTGGAGCACACTGTGGGTTAGACGCTGCCGTTACATCAATAGCATGATGGCTGAGTATGGCCGCAAACATGCCACTATTCTGGAAGAGGAAGCCCCTGTGTGTGGATATGCGGGCCCTGTCAGGAGATGGGTCGATACGCAGTTTGTAACCTGTGTTTCATCAGGCTCTTCTCTGTGCCCACATTACCCCTTACAAATGCTTTTAGTCTGGCATTTATCACAGTGTTGTAATTAGTTCTCTCCTCACTAGGCTGAGACCTCTTCCAGGGTAAAGCCCCATGTCATTCATGTCCCCAGTTCTTGACACTGGGTCTGGTATGGCTAAATCTTTGTACAGCACATGATTTGTTCAAAGAATAGATGAAAACAAGATGTTTGAAGCAGGTTCAGAATACAGTACATAGTTGTTGCGTCTCCTGTTTCCTTACCACCAGGCTCATCACTTGCCCTAAATGCTACCCAGCAGCTATCTCATCTCTTTGTGTGAAATGGTACCCAAGTTTAAACTCTCCAAAACATTTATCTTGTATGCACCATTATCTCCATAGTGCTCTGTTTGTCCTTGTCTAGACCTAGTCCTCTGCTTCTTAGCCAAATTCTAATGATTTCTCCATACACTGTGGACCAGAGAATGTCTCTGTCTTTAATTTCCTCTCTGTGTATTTCTTATACTTCTCTCCAAGTTCTCCACTAAATACAGTGACTGTTTATTATCCTCCAACTGCACATCACAGGATTAGGAAATGAAGTTGATGTCTTCTTTATTCTTCATCACTTCAGACCATTAATTCTGCTTTGAGATCCATGCCACTTGGATCCTCCTCTTTTTGTTGCTGTCTACTGAAAGCCTGCCCACTCTCTTTCATTTACTCCGGGCTGACACTAGGCTCATTGTCTATCTTCATTCCTTGGCCTCTACGTCTCCAAACCATCCACTCTTAAGAACAGATCTTTGCTTGTATTATTATTCACATGTAGGTAAATGAATTCAAACATTGCTTCGTTCTGATTAGTCCCCTCCACCAATAATTAACATTATCAGTTATTATTGTTCAACCATTCTTTGGCTTTATTGGACTCTCTAGAACAATTGCCTCTTCAACTTGCATAAAACCAAACAGCATCTTTCTTTCATCGTTTGCCTCCTTATCCATTCTATTTACTTTGGAGACTCCTTGTTCTCTAGTAGCGTTGCCCTGGAAAACACTAGCTCTCTCTCTGACTGCCTGAAGTACTTTCTGCTCCTGGAGAAAATCATACTAAAATTCATAATCACCAATTTCAATGGGCCATAACACTGAAGAATACTACATTTCTGTGGTTAACCTGCCCTCCTACTGTCCCCAACAAATTTTTCAAAATACTTCCCCTCTTCTCAGATCTCTGACCTTCTTTTCCTTTTATCCTTTCCATAAGATAACTTCTCTTTCTAGTTCACAGATAAAAGAAATTTATAACAGAAAGATGTTGTTGTGGGCTGAGCTGTGTCCGCTAAAAATTCATATGTTGAAATCCTAATATCCATATCTTAAAATGTGAGTATATTTGAAAATAGGACCTTTAAAGAGGCAATTAAGGTACAATGAGCTCACAGAAGTGAGCCTGAAACCAACATGACTATCTTTAAAAGGAGACTAGGATACAGGCACACAGAGAGGGAAAACTGTCTGAAGGTATAAGGAGGGCAACCACCTACACAATGGGAGAGACTTTAGAGGAAAATAACTACCAACACCTTGATTTTGAACTTGTAATTTCCAGATTTGTGAGAAAATAAGCTTTAGTTGCTTAAATCATTAATTTGTGGTAATTGAAACAGCCCTAGAAGATTAATACAAATGTCCTCATACTCCTACCAATAATGATATAAATCTACCTTCACCTAACTCCACTCTTTCTTTCCTCTGCTTTATCCTTTCATTCATACTTGGGACTTCATCCTGTCCACCTCACACTCACATCCAAAAGCTCTTCTCAGAAAACTGTAGAGTATCTCACTTTCATCTTTCACAGTCAATGTCCCTCCTGAGTAGACTTTTCCAGTTACCTTGTGATTCTGTGAAAGGGTCTCCCATTTAAATGAAATAACTCCTTTTAACCTCATGTCCCTCTCTAGTTTCTACTCTATCCACTCTATAGCCAAACAGAATTAAAAAAAAAAAAGCAACTTGCCTAAAGCCTGTCTTAATCCATCTTAATTTCCTCATCCACCAATCACAAGTCAACTTACTCTAATTTTTCTCTTATTAATCACCTTGCCAAGAACACCAAGGACTTCTATGCAGTAAACTTAGTAGATATGTTTCAGTCCTCTTATGCCTGCCATCTCTATGAAGCACCGTTCTTAGAATGTTCTTCCTCTTAATTTCAGAGGTCCAATTACATCCTAACTGGACCTCATGTTTTCTTCCTACTTTTCTGACTGTTTCTTCTCTTCTTCCTTCCTGTCTTCCAGGACAACTTGGGACTTCCTCAAAGTTCTGTCCTAGGCTCTCCTCTCTTCCTCCTCAATAGTTTTGATCAATTGCATTCCTTCTTATATCAAACATATAATGTCTCTCTTTTGTCCACAAAAGGCATTAATACTCAGTACATTTACCATCATCCAGCTGCAGCTCCACTGATCCCCTTCATGTAACTGAGCCATACTTTCTCTGAACACCCTGTGACTGAATTCCTTGATGTCTTTCCTCAGTATGTGTCTCCTACCTACAGATATTCTTCTCCTGTTTCCACCTTCCTTATGCCTAAATCTTACCCATCATTTAAGCTCAAACTCAAATATCACCTCCTTGAAATCTTTCTTATCTTTCCCATTAGAAGTACTCTCGCCTACTATGAATCACTGGGTATTTTGTTTTGAATTCCTTGATTCCCTTAGTATAGCATTTTTGCAGTACAAGTCCACAAAGAGCAAAGCCACTTCATTTTATTCTTATCATAAAAATTACCTAGCCAAATGATTTATACATACCATGATTAAATGAGTGCCAAGCTCTCCGTGTCACGTCGTAGTAGAGTTTCTCCACATGCACATCTATAATATTTATTTTATGGCAGTCAGTCGTATGTGGCCCTTTATTATTATTTTATGGGTTCATGTAGGCTGACTGCCCACTACTCCATATGAATGCTTCTCTTGGGCAAGATAATAATTCATACTTTTATGAACACCCTTCACCCAAAGAACCCTTCTTTCCACCATGATGTTGTTTTTAAATAACCTGTATATGCAAATAAATGACCCCATACCCATACTTAGTGAAGATGTCATACTAATTTACCATAGAAATAAAATAATATTGATTAAACCAAAATGTCTTTTAACTGTTTTGTTTTTATAAAATATGGCTTAAGCCAAATTAATTCACACCAATGTCTTTTAAAGACTTTTTCAACAGATTTTCCAGACACAGCACAGTTCCCTGGAGGTTAGTAAGTTCTCGGAATGGAGCAGTGCTAAGATTTAAAGTGCAATATTCAAAACAAAAGTCTTCTCATCAATAAGGCTACAAGCACCCACCCTCGTTCTGGTCCTTTCCTCTCTTCCCACCCTTCAGAGCTCCTGCAACAGCAAGAGAAATGATTACCAACCCTGGGCAGCTCTTTACACTGCTGGTGCCTTTAGTAATTGACCTGTTTTTTGCTTTTCATGTGGGTATGGAAACTGAATGTTAGTCATAGTGGGAGAGCATTTAAACTAGGAGTGAAAAAGTGGGCATGCAAATATCTGAGCAACCCCACATGAGAGGAACTTTCCACAGGCCAGAGGCCACAATTTTGCCTCTAGGAAATTTTCAGGTTACACTGAAAATATCTAGACATAATGGAACCTTGGCTAAAGAGCCAGGAAATGCTTCAGCAATGTAACATACTTCATTAGTAATCTAGGCATAAAAGTACACCGAAGGGAAGTAAGAAGAGTTAAAATATGAAATGCTATGAAGGAAGAGTACTGTTTAAGTGCAAAAGAGTATTGTTTAAATATGATGTTAAATTGCTGACGTGTGTGAGTAAATAGTTTTAGTAGCTTTTATTTTTACTGCAAATAAACAGAGCACTGTTTGTAATCATCTCTGTTCATAATCCATTCCAAAACAGAGGATTTCTGGGCATGGTGTTACACATCTGTAATCCCCCACACTCAGGAGGCTGAGGCAGAAGGATTGTAAGTTTGAAACCAGCCTCGGCTATATAGTGAGGCCTTTTCAGAAACAAAGAGAAAGAAAGGAAGAAAAGGAGAGAGAGGAAGATAGAGGAAGAGAGAGAAAGAGAGAGATAGAAGAGTGAGAGAAATTACATTTTAAACCCATGCCACTCTTATAGACTATTCAAGAGATTCAGGGCTACAAAGATGGGAAGCTGCGCTTTGAAGTCAGACAGATTTAGATTCAAGTCTCATTTCCAGTATATTCCAAGTTGTGGGAATGTGGTCAAATCATTAATTTCTCTGAGTCTTAATTTCTCTAAATAAGGTAATTCTATAAAGTCCTGGTTTTTATCCATACATAATGAATGGAAAATACTTTTGTTATTAACAAGAAGAAATAGATTAAAATTATACACTATACAGTCCTACAATGAAGGGAAAACAAAAGTAAGGTGCATATTTCATTTGATGCAAAACTAGTCTGACCACATTTTTTATTAAATTGCTTAATATTTTTAGAATTTACTGAACTTTGTTGACTAAGAAATGCTTGAATCTTTGGATATGTTCAGTTCAGCCTGATTATAATCTCATCGAAAGCACATCTCACGTTCCATTGCTTCACAAGAGAAACTTAATAAATGTTAGTAGAGTCTTGTTTTATTTTTGGCACTAGGAATTGAACCCAGGGACTTACCGTGCTGAGTGCGCTACACCTGCAGCCCAGTTTGTAGTTGATCGAATTGTTCTCAGTATCAAGACAATCCCTAAAATGTGTGGTTCGAGGGAAACTGGTGGACTGTTACTGACTCAAAATGATTAGCATTAAATATTTACTTAGTTTTCAGAGGGTGTGTGGAATTTTACTAAGCATCTCAGGCAGGAAAAAATGGAATAATGTAAGAGTATAGGTGGGAAAAGACTAAATCCAATTGAGGTTAGACACCTGGGTGAGATGGAGGTGAAATTTCCCCAATCTCCTCTGTTTCGTGACCAGCGGCACCCAACGCTCTCTCTGGCCTCCAGCGTCTCACGGGTTCTGTCTCCACACAACGCCCCCGTCCCGCCTGACGAAGACCCTAACCCCGGCCGGCCATGATTGGCTTGAGTTTTCACCAGGGCTTGAACTCAGTCTAGACTTCCCCCAAAGCTCTCCTTTCCCCCATTGGAAAACTTACACATTCCAGAACAATTTTTTTAATATTTATTTTCCTAGACCTGCCTTAGGTCAATTGACTCCAATGACTTAAAAAAAAAATTAAAAATCATATGATTTGCCATGAGGCGGAAGGGAGTATGTGGTGGCGAACCCACGGCCCACATGCTGCCGTCGGCCGTTGGTCATCACTGCAAGTAGGAAAAGGTTACCCATCGCTGCCTAATGTGAAACCAGGTCTCTCCTTGAGCTCCGCAGCAGTTCAGCCCACATTTCATCATCTCAGTTCATACAACAACTTACACTCTTCATTTTAGTCTCATTTGTAGGCTAAGAAACTGAGACTCAAAGAGATTAGGAAAGTTGCTCAAGTCATGAAGCTCACTGCAGAGCTGTCTTCAGACTCAGGTCAGATTTCAGAGAAAGTGCTTTCCCGTCTATCTCAAGGGTCTGATGAAAGGAATTCTAACAATATAGGCACTTTTAGGGTTAGCCTTGTGTGTGAGAATCATAATTCACACAAAGACACAAGTTCACCACTGCATGTCCCAGCACAATGCTGAATCAATAAATGTCAAATGAAAATTGCTGAGATAAAGAGTTGCACGTACCATTCCAAGCTCATTACAAACACGGGATTTTAATATAAACATATATTCATCGTATGTGTATGAAGGGAAAACCTGTGACTTGCTGAGTAATGGACATGTTCATAAAATATTAACATTTATTCCAAAGCTGGCTTTACTTGAGACCAACTTGGCAATTTCCTACAGGGGCTACTTCAATCACGGTACCTATCCTGACATGACAAAGAGTCCATCCTACAAAATAAAATCCCTCTAGGATAGTTGCTTACGTCTAGTAAATCTACATGTAAATACAACAAGATATTAAAATGAGATACTTTCTAATTCAGCTTTGAATGAAGCAATAACCAGAGCAGCAAAGCTAGTGTGAGATGACCTACTACATAACCACAACTGTGTGTAGATTTCCAAAGAAATTAAACTGAGGGCTTATTCTATAGCCCTTGAACTCCTTAGCCAAATGAAAGCTGCCCAGAGGGTTTGGAGAGCGGCAGAGGCGGTGAAGAGATTTCTTTCCAGAGGCCAGAGTGCCTGACTCGCTCTTCCCCCTTGGACGAGAGAAACTAACTTCTTGCCCAATCTTACACATAATCACTCCAAAAACTGTGCTCCTTAAACTGGAGACAAAGAGCAAACATGTGTGGCATATGAAAAAGTGGACCCTGATGGAGGACTGATCCCATCCAGAAAATCTAGGCAGTAGGAGAAAGGGCTAAGCACTTAATGAGGGAGGCAGGAGAAGACTGGTCTTTTGGGATCATCCCACACTGCCAGAGTTTTGTGGAGCAAAGCACATGCATTTCCAAAGCCGGAGGGGCTTGGGTTGTGGCAGGTCTTGCTCACGAGGGCTGTCTGGAGTGGACTGAGATCATTCTCAGAAAGAAGCGGAGGGGAAACCCTTGGTGCCCAGGAACTGGTGAAGGAATCCAGCGAATTCTTCTTTCCAGATCAGGGATCTGCTTGAAAGAAGGGCCTCTCAGAGATGCTGTCAACATGAACTGTCAGCCATGAGTGAAGAGTAGGAAGCCACAGGCCAAGCAAGCCCTGGCCAATCACCCTCCTCCTCTCCATTCACTCCTTTCCTCTTTGACCACGATGGGACCCAAAATGGCAGCTCATCTGGTGAGTACAGAGACAGTCCGGCAGAACATCTACGCCCATTGTTCCCACAGCACGCTTCCCTCCCAAGCTGGACCCAGTCAGAGAACAGGAGCCCAGAGTTCTGATAATTAAACAAGAGTTGCTGAATTGAAATTGCTTTTACCAAAAGCAACCAGAAGACTTTTTTATTTTCTGAGGGTGACTACGAAAGATATGCCAGCCTACATCTTCATTCAGGAGGACAAAATGTAATTTTCAAAGGGAAAAAATGGCTGTCACATAAGGTCAGAATAAACATGTGTCAAAACATATTTAACTCACTGAT
Source organism: Hystrix cristata (assembly GCA_004026905.1). Lineage (NCBI taxonomy): Eukaryota > Metazoa > Chordata > Mammalia > Rodentia > Hystricidae > Hystrix > Hystrix cristata. The sequence continues at coordinate 75,551 of PVJO010003795.1, forward strand.
GAGAGAACCGGGTGGATGTTAACGCTGTTCAACAGCATTCAAGAGACTGAATATTTATAGGAATTGATGAAGACAGGATGTCAGAAGCCTGAAAGATTAGCAACCAAATTGGCTAAAGTAATAAAACCATACTTCGGGTTATCGATTTTTCTATCAGACAGAAATCATTTGCATCTCTACTGAACACAAATCTAAAAGTTAAAACGCAACATTACAAAGAGTGGGCCCCAATCAGCAGTCATGAACAGTGGCTCGTTGCCCTAGAAATTCCTCGGGTGGCCTATGAGACAAGGCTCCAGGAGGATATGGAAAGAACACAAGGTAATCCTCTTCCTTCGTGGAAAATTAACTCAGAAAGGTTCTCATTCTAATTTCCTTCACATTTATGTTTAAATTTACTAGAAATAACCATCTATCATGTTGGGGTTTTAGACTTTGTAGGAGGAAATTTCTTCCTCTTCTCTTTTTCTTCTCCTTCCTCTTCTCCTCCTCCTCTCTCTCCCCCCTCTCTGTTTTGGGGTTGGAACCCAGGGTCTGTGTATGCTAACCGCACCTACCACTGAGCCACACCCCAGACGAGGGAGTCTTCACCGGGTCAGTTTTAGTCACAAGTTTTCAGTAATTTTTTTAACAAAGAACAGGTGAAAATTAGCCTTCCTCTGCCCCCAGTCAATTTTAAATGACGGTAAGAGGCAAAAATAAGACCGCATTTGATCACGAAGCATGGCATAAGTTCTTTGGTGTACTAGAAACGTATTCTCATGCCTGAGAAGGGCGCTTGTGACCTCTGGAGCCGCAGTCCAGGGATGCAGTGATCAGACACAGCAACAGAGGCCGCTGCTGGTGTGAGTCTGTGCAGAAAGCCTTCTTTCAGTTTGGGGGAAGAAGACAGGGCTAAGATAATGAATGAATAACCAGGGAACCACAGGAGGATCAGAGTCCAGGAAGCTGTTCAGTAGAAAAGGTGTTTAGGTACCTAGTGATAAAACTGGTGCAATGGGGAGGAGGTGTGAAGGGCCAACATGGCCTACTGCACTTTTTGTTTTTAGCATTCTCTCAAGCAAAGATAGAATTTGCTTGTTTTCAATTGTGCCCTGTGTTAAACTTTGTTTTTTTTCTGAGGAGCCTAAGAATTTTCCACAAAAAGAAAAATAAGCACTCTATCTACTTGATGAAACCATGAATACATATTTAGTTTAATCTGGTCATTGACAGGAAAATCTAACAAAACAAACCGATGTATTGCAGTCATTGTTCTTTGTAATTTAAGATACTCAAGTGTTTTGCAATAATTCCAAGTTATGTTTTGTTCTTCCACACCAATAAACTACACATACCAATAATTCCCCACAGACTATTCTGACAGTATATAAATTTGGTGGAATCCACTTCAAAGGAACACAGTGGTTGTTTAAGAGAGTGAGACTATCTCCTTTGGTCAAACATAGTTTTTTTTTTGTTTTGTTTTGTTTTTGTTTTCTTTCTAACAAGCAAAGTGGTGTACCAGAGCCAGAAGTTGATTTGTGCCTTTATTTCTATAGAAAAACTGGTCCATCACAGAGTTTTTTTGGGTTTTTTTTTTTGTTGTTGTGGTGGTGGTGGTGGTGGTGATGGTGGTTTTGTTTTTCTGGTGCCGGGGATCGAACTCAGGGCCTTAGTGCTTGCAGGGCAAGCACTCTAACCACTGAGCTAAATCCCCAGCCCCACCACAGAGTTTTTACTGGTTGTCCCGGGTCTTGCCCTCTCCTTGTACATGGTCATGAAGAATTAACTGTTACCTGTTGTGGTCTGTCATTCTCAAAATTTAACCCAGTAGTTAGGCAGCTCACTAAGCAGTAAAGTCCTTCTCACTGACCCCCAAGCAGGTACATATTTCTAAAAAATGCTTCTACTTAGAAAACTGTGGGACAGCAACTGGAAAAAATAAAAACCCAAAAGGAGAGAAAACACCATCCTACATGAGTAAATAGAATAGGTCCAGAAAAGAGTGGGAGAAGAAGTCATCTTATAATCATGATCTTTTTTAACACAGAGAATGACCAAAACATAATTTTTGAAAGTAAAGCCTCATCCTCTTTTTCTCTTGGATCATGGAGAAAAAGAAGCCATCTTTCTTGGTAAGTGGAAAAATTTCAAGAACTTGTGAAATGAGAAGCAACAGACACAGCACAATCTATAGTCTAAAAAGGAAATTCCTCAAAATAACAGGTAAGGGACCCTTTAAAAATCTTTTGTGTTTGTATATTTCTTTTAAAAATCAGTAAATGTTGGGAAAACTTCGGTTTTCTGTAATCTTCCCTCCACAGTATATATAATGAGGACTAATAAGTTTTAAGTGCAGTAAATAAGTCTTAAAGTTAATATCTGCTCAGCACTTTCATTAATAGAGAATTTATTTTGTGAATAATATGTTTAGTCTTTTATATTTGCTAGGTACTGATTTTTAACTAATGATAGGAACATTTAAAAAAAAAAAAGGTTTAGCGCACCTGTAATCCCAACTGTTCACGAGGCCGAGGCAGGAGAAACATAAGTTGGAAGCTAGTCTGAGCAATATAGCAAGATCTTGTCTCAAAAAATGTTTTTAAAAGTTTAAAAACAAAAATAAATGCTTTAATTCTCAATTACATATATTAACAGAATGTATAAGAAATACACTGATTAATATAACTCAAAATTACCTCTACAGACAGTCCCCAATTTATCATGGCACAAAACCTGTACACATTAAGTAGAAACTGCACTTTGAACTTTGAGTTTTGATCCTTTCTCAGGCTAGTAATATGCAATATGATGCTCTCCCATGATGCTGAGTGGCAGAAGGAGACCGCAGCTCTCCCAGGCAGCTGCTCACTCACAAGGGGGAGCTGTCCAGGCAGTGCAGAGTACTGTACTGCTGAGCTGTGATGTCTGATAGGTTGGTGTAGGAAGTGTATCAGGATATAACTCCATTGCAAGTTGAGGCATATCTGTATGTCTTTGGAATGAATCTATTTTTACTGATATTTGAGCCTCTCCAATAAATCAATGACTTGTAATCTTTCCAGAAACTATGTGAAATTACACTGAAGTCAGGGTAAGGGAGCAGTGATCTACCTCTCCCACCATCTCACTGTACTTTGGGAAGAAAAAAGTACCTGTAAGGACTCGGGCTCCTGAAGACTTGCCTCAGCCCTGCAACCCATAATCAGTCCCCCTCCTCCTCTCTTTCCCCCTTTCCTTCTCTTTCTCTTTCTCTCCGTGTCATGCCCTCCACCACACTTTGGTACAGCAAGGGGGTCCACAGCAAAATGCAGCAAATGAGGAGTCCTCCAACGATGGAGCCTGTTGTGGTTGGATCTAAACTGTCCCCCCAAACCCTCGTGTGCTCAGAGGCAAAGCTTTCAGAGGGTGGTTGGTTCATGGAGCACTCATGGAAGGATTCATCTACTGGTGAGTTAAGTGGCCGTGTGCTGTTGGATGGAGGGGCTTGGTCAGAAAAGGCAGGTCATTGCGGGTGGGACCTGGCAAGCCTATCTCCTTCCTGGCTGCTCCCTTCTTTCTCTATTTCTTGGCCGCCATGACACCAGCATTCTTCACCATCAGATCCTTCCACCATATTGTTTCTGCCTTGGAGCCAGCTGACCAGGATTGTAACTATGAGCAAAAATAAACCTCTCAAAAAAAATAAAAAATAAAAAATAAACCTCTCCTGTATGTTGCAGGTGTCAGGTATTGAGTCGCAGTAGCAGGAAACTGACTGAGAGGGCTCTTTGATTTTGTACTTCTTGGCCTCCAGGGCTCTGAGAAATAAATTTCTTTTCTTTATAGATTTCCCAGTCTGTGCAGTCTGTCACAGCAGCAGAAAAAGAACTAAAACAAGCTCTCAGTAAAAACAATAGCTACTGAGTATTAAGTACTACTATGTGCCAGGCATGCTGTAAGCACTTTATATTATGTTGGACTATCTCAGTGGGTAAAAGTACTCCAAATTATTCTAGTACTTCTCACTGCTGGAGAAAAAACAGCAATAAAAATGTTCTGGAGCATGAAGTTAGGAGTTGCTAGTAAGTTTCTTCTCATCCTACTACATTTGAGAACAATCCAAGGTAGCTTTTAGAAAACTAAATTGGTTTTTAATGTCTTGTTTTACAATTTTTAGTAATTTCCAAAAATACTTCTCTATTTTTTTCATGCACAACAATGAAACAATGAAAAACAAATGTTTACTAGGAAAGAAAATGTTAGAGGATGAGATAATCATGTTCAGATAAAAACCATTGCTATGAGTTCATGAAAAACCACAATATTTATGAAAATTGATTCCAAATTTCAAGTTGAAAATTCAAAAACGGGTTATTTCCCACATATTTACTTGTGCTTTATTAATATGGCTAAAAGCATCTATTATAGGGTCATTTGAAACACCTACCTGCCTCCAATTCTTTTGAATGTGGACTCAGAAGTAGAATTTGGAGTTATATGTCATTCTATTCTCAATTTTTTTGAGGAACAACCTGCTGTTTTCCACAGCACTGCACCACTGTGCGTTCCCACCAAGAGTGCACATGTGTTCTACTTGCACTGTGGCATCATCCTTTCTATTTTGTGAGTTTTCTGGGAGTCATCCTAATGGGTGGTGAGGCCTTTCCCTACTGATTAGTGGTGGTAAGCATCTTTTCATGTGTCTATTGACCATTTGTATACTTTCTTGGTGCCTATTCAAGTCCTTTGCCCATTTTTAAATGGGGCAGCTTATTTTTCTGCTGTTGAGTTTTAGGAGTTTTCTATATATTCTAAGCAGTAATTCCTTTTTTGTAAATATTTGCAAATATCTCCTTTTTTGCAAATGTCTCCATACTGTGGTTGCCACGTTATTGATAGTATGTTGATGTACAAGGTATTTTAATTTTTATGGAGTCCAGTTTGTTTTTTTGTTGTTGTTGTTGCTTGTGCCTTTGGCATCATATCCAAAAAATTATCACCAAATCCAATGTTATGAAATTTTTAGAATTTTATATAAGAATCTTATAGTTCTAGGTCTTACATTTAGGTCATTAATCCATGTTAGGTGAATTTTTGAATGTGGTATTACGTGCAGATCCAACTTCATTCTTTCGTACGTGATGTCTAGTTTTTCAGCATCATTTGTTTAAAACAAACTGTTCTTTCATCAGAATGGTCTTGGCACCTTTTTTTCAAAATCATGACCATATAAATGTGGATTTATTTTCATTTGTTTTGTATGTCTGTCTTTATGGCAGTGCAACATCATTTTGTTTACTGCAGCATTGCAGCAAGTTTTGAAATCAGGAAGTAAAAAATATTACATTCAAATTTAGGACACAGTCTTCTTGTCCAGCTGTGTTTTTAAACACCTTTCAACACATAGAAACACGTGACTTGCATAGTGAGGACATTTTATTAATTCAGGTAAACAGGATGCCAAAATCAGGATGCTATAGATACAAGCCTAGGTTTATAAACTTCCTATCTCCATTTTCTTTTATTTCTAGAATACGTTATTAAAATTCTTGTAACTTGGTTTTTAAACAAGGTACTTACTCTTGCCTTTCCCCCCTTGCCATAATCACTCATTTATTCATTTACTTACTCAATCTTTAATACACACACACACACACACACACACACACACTAAATACCGTAGATTGAAAGTGAAAAAGAAGTAGCCCCCTTTTGTGTTATCATCATGGATACAGTTACCTAAAATGCTTAGGGAATACAGACAAAGAAGCTCTTAACTACTGAAAGGCTGTGGGGGATATAAAAATAACCAGTTAGCCTCTTGGAGTGTGAGGCAGACAGGAGAAAGGGCTTGCAGCGTTTCAGGCAAAGGAAAGCTTCATGTTCAGTCAAAGGACTTGGGGCAGAGACATCATTCAGATCATAGGAATGTTAAGTAATTGATAAGGCTGCAGTACAGAACTGTTGGGATGCAGGAAAGTTTAAACTGTGACCAGAAAGGTAACCCAGGCACCAGACTACCCAAGGCTCATGCAAAAGATGAGCTGGAGAGTTTCAAACTGGAAACGAAGTAGCATGACCAGGTGCTCTGTTCTGAACACTCCTTTTAGCTATTGTGTGGAAGACAGCTCTACCCAAACACCAGCAAGTCTGCCGTAGAAGTCTGAGCTAATGAGGAGATAAGCCAAATTAGTAACTGAGGAACAGACTGCAGGAGAGACTGGGAAGGCATTTGGAAGACAGAATCAACAAAACTGCTTGACAGACTGGGTATGGGAACATGAGAGAAAAGGGAAGGGTTGGAGGATGCCTCCCAGATTTCTAGGCTGGATACGAGATGCTGACGTCATTGGCTGAGACTGCAGCATTACAAGGAGATGGAAAAACTTCATGGAAAGATAATACATTCTATGTATGACTTGTTGAATTTGAGGTGGCTGTGAAAATGCAAGTTAAGAATTTGGAGCCAGTTTAAGCCATTTAAGGTTCCAGCAATTGAAAGAGTCTATCTAGTGTCCTATCCCAGCAGTGGACAGAAAACCATAGCAGAAAGGAAGCTATAGGGACCCATTTGAAATCCCAGAGTTGGTGTAAAGATTATTTTAAGTTGGACACTTGAGATTCAAAGATGCAGAGAGAAGTCTCCTCAGAGCTTCCCTTTGTGACTATAAGCAGTAACTTCTGGGAAAGGAGGATAGTGATGGGATTCAGATATGCCACCCCAAAATATGGTATCTGAGAAAATGGTAAAAATTTTCCTCTCTCTTCTTCCTGAAGCAAGTCATTCTCTGATCTTGCTCTGAAATAGGTCATAAGTCTCTTATTCCAAATATGTTCTCCCCATGCATAGAGAGAAGGAGTGTTTTTATTTCCAATACACAAGGACACAGAGAAAAACCGTGAACAAATGTGTCTTGGTAAATTCCCGCTCCCCTAGTTTATTACCATTAGGTTATATCCACTTTGTCCAGTCCTAATGCTTCACTTATATCCAGTTCTTCCTCAGATTTGCCATAAAAATACACAAGTTTCCCCAATTCCGTTCATTTCTGAAGGCTCCTGTATCATATAAAACATATATTAATAATGCTTTTCTGTTGTTGATCTGTCATGTGTCCTAGTGAAGGGACAGGGGTCCCTATAGGTAGGGAAAAGATAGGGTAAAGGCCTCATTAGACTCAGAAAGCCAGACAGCTATAATCCAATAGTTAGAAACATAAAGGCAGCCAGATTCCAACAGTCAGAGACAAAGACAAAGAGACTGGTTCTGGGAAGGCCCCCAGGTAATCTGATGAACATAAAGAACACAAACTCCACCTTTTAAGTCTTACATCTCTGCATTACCTGGCCCTAAGCCACCCACCTGCAATTTCAAAGAAAAGTCACATAGCTATGAGAAATCGAGGCAGAGATAACAGATAAGCCCAAGAGCCAACCAGATTCCAAGGGCCGACCCAAGGGAAAAACCTCAATAAAAAGGGGCTACAAGGAGGGGCCACAAGTATTTCGCTTTCAAATCCTCCCTACTTGTCGAGTAGCTATCTATCGTCTCCTTTTCCCCCTTTTTCACCACTTTTAAATAAATTGTCCTCTAAATAAATTGTCTTCTCTTAATTTAAACTCGGTTTCTTTAATTCTGTACTGTAGCTGGGTTTATGATCACCGGGAAATATATTTTCTAGCAGGACAGCAGGTCACAGTCCACCTCCGGACATAACACTAGGGGTCACCACCACGCACCTAACAATGGGTGGCCAAAGAAATCTCTTTTCCTGCACTATCATGAGTCCCCTTTGGAAGGCCAAGGAAGTCTTTCCATTCCTATTACTAGGTTCATAGCTGAGAGCCTTATTACATGGGACAGATAACAACAGAAAAGCATGAAATTTTACTTAATACAAGTTTTTCTTGGCATGGGTGCCTGTGTAAGGAATGAGGAAACCTTTCTGATTTTATGCCAGGTTTGATGAAGCAGTAGATAGTCATGCAGAAGTATGGTAGGATAAAAAATTATGTTCTAATGATAATAAACTGGAGGAGACATCAAAAATTCTATTTGTATGATTCCTTATGTATGTCTTCAGAGATAAGTATATTCTTCCGTGATCCTTCCTAGGCTTTGTGGCTTGCATCTGGGAGAGCAGGTGGAAGGTCAGTGTGACCTTGCTGCTTCTCTTTTCACAAAAGCCAGGTGCCATATGCTGCGGTGGCGCGTCCTGAACTAATCACTTGTCTCTGGGGTTCGTGGCCATGAAGAACACCACTCACACCTGCGTGAACAACCATTATTACAAAATGTTATTGTCTGTTTGTTTTCCTCCAAACCCAATCCATTCTCCCATGGAAGATTTCTCTCCCCCTCCCTTTCCCTTATTAAATTAGGCGTATAAGCCCAGAATTCTAACCACTGTCTTGAGTTACTCATCACTGGGTAGCATTGGTGTATGTTTGTACATTGCACAGGTTAAAAAAACTCTTTTTTGACTCTGCTGATCTCTTTTATCAGCTTAATTGGCCCAAATTGCAGAACATGAGAAGTTTCTCCTCCCCTACAAAGGCCAGGAATGTTCCAGTTTTTCTGAGAGTGACCACTTCAGTACCTTTTAAAAACATTACCAAAAATGTCATTCCTTAAATATATATATTCTTTTCTATTTATATATTTTATATCTATTTAATGAGTTTATATTGTAAGTATACATTTATATAAATATATATCATTATATATATTTTTTCTCTGCTCCTACCTGATGGGTGACATAAATGCAGGTACAGACAGACTGTCTATTGGGTAATTCAGTCCTGGGCGATGACCAGAAGGCAGCAGTCAATCGCCCTTCTTTCTCCGCGGCTTCCCATAGGCTGAAGAACTCACATATCTGGCCACAGCAAACATACTCAGGGTTCTACACCAACACTATGGAAATCAAGAAAAAGAGATGGCTCATCCATTTCCGAACACATTTCTGAATACGTTTCCCGAGTCTTGTTAAACTTGTTCTGCATCCTTTTAGAGTCAGAACAAGGCGGGCCACTGGTGATGTTCTGATTTGGCATATTCCCTGCACTTTCTGTCTGCTTATGAACAGTACGTGTTTGCCATACACCAGTATTTCTCAAAAGATTTGCATCAGGGTTACCTGGAGGATTTGTTAAGCTAGATTGCTGGGTTCCACACGGGGGTTCTGATTCAGTAGGTCTGAGACCAGCTGGAGTATTTTCTCACAAGTTTGCAGGCGATTCCAATGGCGGTGTGTGATCCCCATAATCAGACATGCTGATTTTTCCATAGTCAAAGCAATTAGAAGAAAATGGAGACAACTACCTAGTTGTCAAGAGATTATTTTTTAAAATTCACTCAAGTAGACATAGGATAGAAATTGTTAGATGTAGGATATACTCATTATAAAAGCCAAATTGGGGAGGAGGTGTCCTGCTTTTGAGTGAAACATGACATTTCATAAGACACTCTACATTGTTGTGGTTTTTAAAGGTGACCCTAAAAATATTTACAGGCAAGTACAAAAAGCTCTCTGCTTCAGTTCTGTATGAAGCTGATGACAAAAAGGACAAAATGACTAGTTTTGCATTTCAACACATTCTGGATAGCTGTCATATATATATATATATATATATATATTGACATAGACCCAGGCTAATCCTTTGATAAAATAAAGAACAATTTCAGTTTCTACTTCTCAGTGAAGAATCTGTCTTTAGTGGCTTGATTTCTGAAATTTTGTGAACCACGTATATGTCTCTGACCAAAGGCTGACTTTTCCATTGAGTAAACAATCTCCATTGGTTACTTTTGTAAAGACATTATCTTGAAAAAATAATCCTGATAGCAGTGATTTTAAAATGGCAGGAGAGTGGGGGTACTAAATCATAGTAAAAGGGAAGGTAATATAAGCTTGGAAACAGGCTGGTAATATTGTAATCTTCTTTTAAAAGATATTTTTGTCGGTTGAACAGAATCTAGAATTTAGAATTTCATATAGCTTCGGCATGACCCAACTTAGAAACAAGCTCTGTCTAAAATCTTACGGCAAAGCAATTAGTCTAGAATTTGGAACAGTTTCCAATGACACGATTCCACATGCTATCATCCAAGTTTGCTAATGAATCTATTTCTTTGCAAATCCATATACAACTTTAAAAACACTCAGCATAACTGGGAGCACCAGATCTTTGCTTAGGAAAGGTAGGAAAAACACTTTTGTCATTTAAACTTTTTATTTGACGTACTAACGTAAAAGGAAGGGCCAAATGGGATTGTACTGCCATTAAAAGGATTTGGGGGTGCTGAAGTCTTGTTCTAGAGATGGTTTCTAGGTTCTTTCTGTCCTGAGCAAAGATTTGGTCCAGGCAAGCACAAATGGTAATGTTTTGCATTTATTAGAGGTAGGGAAAAATAGGCTCTGCACAGTGACTTTGGGCCAAGCAAAAGTAGAAAAAGGAAAAAAAAAACAAACTATGTATACCCTATGGATTAAGAGTGGGTTAGCATGAAAGGACACAATAGTGAGTGCTCCATTAAAGCTGTCCTTTTTTTTTAATTACAGTATTTCCTGTGCTGGCATCAGGTCTAGGTCATTGTATGGAAAACCTGTGAGTTCTCACAAGGGTCCCTGTGCAGGGCTTTGGGAACTGTTCTGCACCCGTGCCCTGGAATTTTGTAATTAACAGGTTACCCCAGCTAGGGTTAGCCAGGGCCTACCCTTCCGCCTCACTGCTTCATGACTAGCTGTATGGTCTGAGGCAAATCATTTATAAACCTGCCAGCTTCAGTTTGCTAAATAGTAAACTGGTCGTGTTGGTTCAAAGCATTAGGAACAGTGTTTACCTTGTAGTGATGATTAAGAGCATTAGAAAAAATGTGTATAAATCTCACCCTCCCCCACAGTGCAGAGTGTTGTCAGAGCTTCCTATTTAATCAGCCATTCTGTACCAGGAAGTAAACAAGAAATTCTCATATTATTTTACTTATTCATCAAAAATAATCCTAGGAGGTAAGTATTGATAGCCTCATTGTTACAAACAAGAGAAAAAGTAAATGTTTTAAAATTTTAACGCTAAAAACTAGACCATGTAGAAAACACAGATTTAAGTAGAGAAAAGTAATAACCTCAGGTAAGTATTAGTTATAATATATTTACAACTATTATCTCACAGATCCTTGCTGTTAACTTGTAAAATAGGAATTATATTTTCTGTTTTCTATTCTGAGAATCAGCTCATTTCAGAGCGTAAAGCAGATATTATAGCACAAGGAGTTATGAGGAAGATATTCATATTTAAACAATTCCCACACCAGTTGCCAAGCAGTGGATTCAGCCTGGAATATGTGGAGCAGAGAGAATAGCCTATAGAAGGTGAGCAGTGGGAAAGTAATAAGAAGAGCCAGGTGTAAGGGTTGAAGGCACCAAATGCTCCTGAACCAGGTGTTTAAAATCTGCAGAATATCTGCATTTGATGGTGTAAAGTTTGCTGATACTTTATAACTCTGTGCTCAAAAATTAGATACGCAGTAGATCTTTTGGTTTAAAAGAAAATGGATATTTAGAAATGAATGATCTTATTTACTATGGAGAAATGAGTCAGTCTCCCAATAAGTCCAGAGGATTCAGTCAGTACAGTATATTACTTTATGTGAAACCAGAATCCAAACTATATCTGCAGCAATAAAAAGTTAGTGTTAACTATTTTAACTCCATATCCTGGTTATGATTACATATTAGGTTGTCAGTTTAGTAAAAAGGAGAGACCTAGAGACTTAGTATCTACATTATCACCAGTTGGGTTATTAACTGAAGTTGGCAAAACCTTTTATCAGATCTCATTGGTAAGGGAAGCTCTATTTACACACAATACAGATCTTGAGGGATAAACTGAGAAAGATCTTTAAGAAACCAAAGGTTGGACTGGGGATTTAGCTCAGTGGTTAGTTAGAATGGCTGGCTTGCAAATACAAGGCCCTGAATTCAATCCCCACCACCAAAAAAAAAAAAAAAAAAGTGCAAAGGTTACGCTGAGAGTATAGCACGGGAGCAGAGCACTTCCCTAGCATGCTTGAGGCCCTGGGTTTAATCCCCAGTTCTGTTTAGAAAAAAGGGGGTGTGTGTAGATTTGGTCAATTCAAACAGCCTATAGTTTTTCTCCTATAAATGAGTTTTTTGGAGAGATGGCCTCACTATGTTGCCCAGGCTGGCCTTGAACCCAAGCAATCCTTTTTTTTTTTTTTTTTTTTTAACATTTTACACTCGATCTTAGCCAAAAGGCAGAGAAGCAATTAATATTTTATTTTTATTAGTACATGTTTGCAATACAAAATGATTACATTTATCATGGGGAATTGGTACATGTTCAAAATAGATATTAATTCTTCTTACTCCTCCCCCCCATTTCTTGGTCCCTTTTCCATTTGCAAGAGATGTAGCTCTCTGTTTCCTATTATCTATTTGTTTTGCTCGTTGTTTATGCTTTGGACTTCTCATACAGGAGAAAGCATGCAATATTTAAGCTTGCTTGTTGGATTTATTTCACTTAATATTATTGTCTCAAAGTGTATCCATTTTCCTACAGATGACTCAGATTTATCCTTTATATGGTAGAATGGCAGAATAGTACTCTATTATGTATAAATAATACATTCTTTTTATTGACTTCTCCTGTCTCAGTATCTTAAGTAGCTGTTAGTACAAGTGTAATCCACACTATGCCTGGAACTTGGGATTTATTTTTAAATAATTTGTCACCCGAACCCTGTTACTTTTAGGGGTTAGACTAGATGCTGGAAATGCAAAGATGAATAAAAATGTATGATCTCGTCATCTAATGGGGAGAAATTAGTGAACTGATAACCGCAGTACAAGGAGGGTGGCACTGTAGTGAAAGCATGACTCTGAAGCAGTGTGAGCTATGTATTCTGTAACGGGCTCACTCAGTTTTCTCCAGGACTGGCTTTCAAGGGAGTTTTGCTTTTATTTGAACCCCAAATGCCTCATGCGTGTGTGTGTGTGTGTGTGTGTGTGTGTGTGTGTGTGTGTGTGTGAGAGAGAGAGAGAGAGAGAGAGAGAGAGAGAGAGAGAGAGAGAGAGAAACTGTTGATCATGGTATGTCAACTGGACTGGGTTAAGAGTTGCCCAAGGGATCAGTAAAGCACACTTCTGGGTGTGTCTGGATTGGTCATGAAGGCATGACTTTGGATATATGGTCCTTGGCCCATTCTTCTCTGGCTCTGTTGCCCTGCTCTGCTTCCTGACGACCATGAACTAAACATCTTTGCTCTGCCCCACCATTCGCCATGATGTTTCTGCCTTGGACTATGGATTAAATCCCCTGAAATTGTGAGCCAAATTAAACCTCTCCTCCTTCAACTTGTGAGTGCTGGGTATTGTGTCTGAGCGATGAGAAAGCTAACTAATGTACCTATCTTCCCTAATGTTAACACCAAAACTAAGAATTAACATTGGTATTACATTTCAGTCATTGTCTCCAATCTATGACAGTTCCTAATTCTTTCCTTGTCTTTCAGGATGTTGACACTTTTGAAGATATCTGGATATGTACATTATAGACCATCTCTAATTATTTTTCTCTAGTATATTGCAATAAAGGATTCAGTGAAGACTACTACAGAGGTGAGGTATCTTTTTCAATTCATCATGTCAGGTGTACAGGATATTAAACCTTCAGAGGTCACAGCTGATCTGAAGGTCACAAATATTTCTTATCTACTGTTAAGGAGTAACATCTGGTCTATAACTGCCAACAAATGAATGTCTTACTACTGGTGATATTAACCTTGGTCTCTTGTTTAAGGTGATATCTGGGTTTTTCCACTGTACATTTTTGTTTTTCCTTTTGTACTTAATATTTTGAGAGACTTTCTGATATTTTGACTAAAAAAAAGTTATCCAGAGCTTCCCCCCACCCCAGAAACAGTTTTAACAGTGTCATTTAACAGATAAACCAGTAGTGTTATGGGCTGACAATGAAATCATGTTCTAATGGAAAGCATCCTCATGTAACATCTTTGTGTCTATCTCCTATGTGAATATTCTATTAAAGCCTTTAAACTCACTTTTTCCAGGCAGAAAAAAAGAATACAAGAGGATGAATGAGGGGTGTCTATTGAGGCCTGGCTATATACACAATGTGGGAAATAAACATTGAGTGTTTTTCAAGTACCGATCATTGCACACTTGAATTTAGTAGGACAGATATCTCAGAAACTACCTCTGTGACATGTGTGAAAGGCAGTTATTTTTAGGGCCCCTCTAAGAAGGATGCCTACCCCACTAAAGTCAGGGACCCCATTTCCAAAGGAGAGCAAGTATGGAATTTTTGTTTGTTTACTATGTACCTTCCCTGTGATATGTAATAAAAATGTTTATGGAGAAATAGTAGGATAACTACTGAGTTATACTGAGTAAGAATACAAAACTTTGCTTCACAAATATTGTTAATATTGCCAAATGTAATTATGCCAGATATCCTAGTTGAGAACAATTTTGGAAGCCTGCAGAAAACATCAACAGTGGTTATACCTTGGGAATTGTTACAGACTCTTACTTTTTCATTTACATTTCTGTACCATTGAATTTTATTTATTCATGGAATATCATTTTCAGGGAGTACTTTTGACCTGAAAATAAATCAGACAAAAAAAGTTAAAAAAAAAAAACCTTATTTCATGTAAATACTAAAGCCTTGCTGTAAAGTGAAATGAAGGGAAGATCATCATTAAATTCAGTTGAAACAAACAAACTGTTACTGAAATAGCCAAAAGACAATGTTAAAAGAAAACTATTCTACAACAAAAGTTTGAAAGCGGGATTCTAGCTACTTGGGAGGCTGTGGCAGGAGGATCACAAGTTTGCGAGCTGGGGATGTAACTCGGTCACAGAGCAATTGGGTTAGATTCTGATACCCCGAAAGGTATTAGGGTCAGGGGACACCAGAGCATACAGTGTGTTGATTATTTAGCCACTGAATATACAGTCAGAGATTTCCCACTCAGAGGAAGTTTACAGTATTCCCAGGCAAAGGTTCAGAAAACAGATATTTGCTTCATTTAAAATCATGTCCCAATTTTTATAATTGGAGGAAGAGGGCCAAGTTAAAATTACATTTCCGTCCGTGGAAAGTATGAAAATAACACATGGATAGTAGTGGAATGTCAGTGAACATTTCAAAGATTGTCATCTTTACATAATTATTTGGTATATAGTGAATTGGAATACTGTACCTATTCACGAAAAAGTCAAAGGGAACATTCCTTGTGGGGGAAGGATCACGGATTCTGGAAAAAAGAAAGACCAACGAGGTTTACCCAGACTTCACCTACCAGCAAGGATTCCTTGACTCACAAACTCCTCTTCAGGGAATTAGCCTCTCTGCCAACACCTGGGCCACTTTCCCCTCCCCACTCAGGGAGAAGAATGAGGGCCTGTGTTCCCTCCTGAACTGCAGAGAGCTGTTCGGTGTATGACTGCACAAGTAACACAGTCCTGGCAAATCAAATGGTGTGTAAACATAGGAACCGGATACAGAGTAAGTAAACATGTACAGGATACCAGCCCTATTGCACACACACACAAAAGCCAATATTTAACAAGTGTTACCCTTAACGAAGCACATTCACCATTTTACAGATATGTTTCTGTTCGGTCTTAATGTAAGATCACCCTGAAAAATTATAATTGCAAGCATTTACTCATTTTTAACTTCAGCGCTTGAGTTGCTGTGCTCCTGTTGACATTTCTTTAGTTTTACACGAGCCCTTAGATAATTCTGTAACAATGTTTTTAGAAAATAAATATGACTCCATTAAGTGGCACAACAGCAAATAGGATGGTCTTTGAAAAAATAATTTTGTTGCTATGTGGAAGAAAAAATGCTTGTCTAAAATTGTTCAACAATTGAGTGCTCATTAAAAGAGTGCACGTTCCTGATGTTTAGAGGTTTCGAGGTTTTTGGGGGGTTGTTTTTTGTTTTTGTTTTTTGCTGTTACGCGTTATCTAGGTCCTAAACAGGGTTTGCTCCACCGATACAGATAATGATGTATGTGACGATAATTAAAGAAAAAATAATTCTACAAAAGGCTCGGGGAAAAAAACTTTTAATGATTCTTGAACAATTAGTCTCAGGTTAAGTCACTTACACCAGGTGATTTTGCTCGTGCCCTTCGCGGGATTTAAAGAGCCAACCCACATGGTTGCACCTGTCTCTCCCCACCCCCACCCCCCAGCTCCCCAAGTTTCCTTTCCGGGGGTCAGAGGCACGGTCCCTCCGAGCGGATTCCTCCACCCGCTTCTCGAGACTGCCCGCACCCACGTGACAGCCCCCAACACCTGCGCGGCCGCAGAGCCCCGCCCCCCCGCCAGGTGCGGGCTGGCGCTCGCAACTCGCGTCCCTCTGGAGGTCAGGGTCCGGGTGCCAGCCTCGCTCGGCCGGCAGGGGAGGGGCTGAGCCGCGGCCACAGCCGCAGCCTGATCGTCACATGACTCGACGGCGGCGGTAGCCGTGGCAGCAGCCCGCGCGGCTCCGCGGGTCGGCGGGGTGGGCTCGGGTCCGCGCGCGGCGGAGCGCAGTGGGGGAAGGAACCCGCGGCCGCCCCGCCGCTCCCGGGCGCGCGGCGTCTCTCCGGGCCGGGCCGCTCGCTCCATGCCGCTCCGTTGCGGAAGTGTCGCGGGGGGAGGCGGCGGCTCCGAGCGCTGGAGGCCGGGGCTCGGCCCCCTGCAGCACTGAGCGCCCGCGGCCGCGCGCCCCAGCGGCCCCGCCGCCCGTGCGCCCCGCGCCCGCCGCAGCCTGCATGCCCCGCGCCGCGCCGAGCCCGGCCGCTGCCGCCTGCCGCTCGCCCCGCCGCTGCCGGGCGCCGGAGTAATATGCTCACTCGAGTGAAATCTGCCGTGGCCAATTTCATGGGCGGCATCATGGCTGGCAGCTCCGGCTCCGAGCACGGCGGCGGCGGCTGCGGAGGCTCGGACCTGCCCCTGCGCTTCCCCTACGGGCGGCCGGAGTTCCTCGGGCTGTCTCAGGACGAGGTGGAGTGCAGCGCCGACCACATCGCACGCCCCATCCTCATCCTCAAGGAGACCCGGCGGCTGCCCTGGGCCACCGGCTACGCAGAGTGAGTGCAGCGACGCCGCGGCGCCCCTCTCCTCGCGGCCCTTCCCGCACGGTCCCAGCCTCCCCTCCCTGCTTCTGGGCTCTGGGGCACTCCCCCGGCTGCCGGCGTCCAGGCCTGGCCGGGGACCTCTTTACTTACCCTGGCCGTTTCCTTCTCCTCCCCCTGTCTCCCTTGCCCCGGCCCCCTCGGGCGCGGCGTCTGCAGCCCCGGTTGGGTGGCGGAGGGAAGGGGACCTGCGCCGGACCGTGGGAACGCTGAGGTCGCACAGGTCTGTGAATCGGGGGCTATGACATGGGCGGGGGGAAAGTGGACAGAACAGCTCTGCCGAAGTTAAAACGTAGTAGGAAAAATCTGGTATCTGTGCTCCCCTCCCCCAATAATAATCTGTGTAAAAATAACCCCTCTCCGGGTGGATAGCTGGTGTTTTGAGGCTTGGAGGATCCGTCGCCACGCCTGGGGGCGGGCGTCTGAATCCGGAGGCGCTGGAGTGCGTGACTGCACATTTCAGAAGGTCTGTTTCTCCGACTTGCAGCCTACGAGTTCGTTCGCTTCTGCTTTAGCAGGTAGTAAAACGCTGCGCCTCCAGTGAATGCCAGCACTGCGCCCCGGTCCTTGGCGAGGGTGAAAACTTACTCCAGGTGTCTAATAAAGCATTTTGGTAATCAGCTTTAGCGATTAAGAGAGAGTGATTTGTTATTTTAAAACCCGATTGAGTGAGATTGGCGGCCTGGAGTGGAACCGGGAAGGGAGGGAGGGAGGATTTTATTGCCCTTCCCGTACTCCATGGCTACTTCTCCATTGATTACTAATAACCCATCTTATGAATGGCAGGATAGGTAACGTTTTCCTCCTATTAGCTGCTACTTAAGCTTTGAATAACTGGAAAACTAGGGAGAGTGTTGACTAGAATTGTTAGGTTAATAATGATCCTGTGGGTGAAAAAGTACACGCGAAACCCTGGAGCCTGGCACACCTGCCGCGTTTCCTTTAACCTCCTCGTCCGCTCGGTAATCTTGGCCTTCCCCCCTGTGCACGACTTCGCTCGCTGATTGGCTCGTCCAAGGGCCAATCAGCGCGCCCTACGCCTGGGCGCCTTGCTGTTGACCCTGTTCTGGTGGCCGCGGTACCCCGGGCAGGCAGGGTTCCTGACGCTCAGGGTTCCGGTGCAGAGATTAGAAGCTCTGGTTCTCTTTTCCTTCCCGAGTCATTCCGTAGCCGTTTGCCAACGGGTTGTGCGTAAGGGGGACTGGAGCGTGAGGAGCCAGAAGCGTGCGTGATGGGTGGGTGCTAAAATGGAAAATACTAACGTTTAATAGCACCAGCATGAAAGAGAACCGGGAAGGTGAAGGTGCAGAAGCGCATTGTGACTTCCAGGAGGAAGCCAAAAGAGAGGTCAGCATTTGTGTAAGGGAAGACCTACAGAAGGACAAAAATGCCAAGTGCTGATTCTTGCCTGAAATTTAACAGATTTTTTTTTAAATGCCCACTTGGTCCCTTTGCAAGACGAAAAGCAGCTCGGAGACAAACCCCTGCAGTAATTGTGCAGGTGGGGGCCCTGGCGCCTGCCCAGTGCCCGAGTGGGAGGGCTTCTTGGCAGTAGTTGCCGGGGCAAGCCGGTCTCGGGCCTGAACGATGCGCAGGCCACTTGCTGAGACAGTGGTGAGGGGCAGGTAGAAAGGAAGATACTGAAACACTGAAGGTGGAAGCTACTTGGGCCCAATAAAGGGAAACTTCATAACCGTGAAGGAAACACATGCCAGTTTCAGAATGTTTGGACACCAGTGGTTGGCAGGAGGTGTCAAGGGCTATAAGGACTATAAAGGAACCGGCAGTGAGACAAGCAGAAGGGAGGGCTCCACTTCGTCCTTGCGAAGCCTCAGTTTCCTCATGTCTAAGAAGCGTATCTTTTCCTAGGCAAGAACATGAGACAAGTTCAACTGGAAGGCTAAGAAGGCCACTGTAAAATGCTTCATTTTTTGACCTAGTTATAAAAGTAGTACGCGCATGTTAACTCAAGTAAAGACGTGTAAAAATGTCAGCTTTCTCCCATTTCCATGCTGTTGCTCTTAGCAGGTAACAGTAGTTCAATGTTTGGGTGATTCCAGACTTCTTTGGACATACCTATATATCATGTTTCTTTTTTCCTTCCCCAAACAGGCACATACTCAATATGGTACTCCGTAGCATTTCCACTGGGTCATGGACGTTATCCCACTATCCTGTCATTTCATGTCTATACATGTAGAATTACCTCATTCTTTTAAAATGTATACGTAATATTAATGTCTAATGTGATTAATGCTAGCTATTTAGTGCTTACACTGTTTTCAAGCTTTTGTCATATCATCTGATTCTCAGAGTTTCTAGAAAGTAGGCACTATCATCTCCATTTTTCAGACATGGAGACAGAGACACTGAGTGGGTAAGCAATTTGCCCAGGGTCATGTCGCCTTACTAGAGCCTGCATTGGAACCTGGGTGGTCTGCTGCAGAGCCCACAATGCCAGATTCCCTCTCTACAATATTGTGATGCATCCATCTGAACCTGTGGTTAGTCACTCAAATTATCTTGCCACCTCTCTCTTCTGTTCTTGTCAGATACTGTATTGCATTACTTCCTCAAACCATGAACTATAGTTTTTCTTCCTGCTAAGATTGATCCTGAGTGATCAAAATGGCTGAAATAGGGAAGGGAAGAGAAAGACCAGTAGGAACTGTGGCTAGGATCAGAAGGTGCCACCAGTAATGCTGCTCTTTCCCCGGAGACCTACTAGCAGGAGGAATTCCTCTTCTATTTGGTCTAGAAGATCTATACTGGAACCGGAATACAATGCTTGCAGCAGATATGAAGACCAGAGCTTCCCCAAAGCCAACAGCAGCCATCCCTGATGATAGCAAGGCCCCGAGCTCCTTCTGTGAGGAGAACAGCCAAGTTCCCTTTGGGAGAATCAGCCACAACAGAGCTTCTCCTGGGAAACAGCTGGCTGCTATCTTCTGTTCCCATTCTCTTTGTTGTTGTGTGCGCAGTCGTCTTCAGGTGGATCTCCTATGCCTAGAACCATACCAACTCAGTCCAGCTGGGCATTCCTGCTCAAGTTGACCACAGTAAGTCCACCATAGGATTGCTGATAGAGCAGAGCTAGGAAAGGTGCTAGTGAGCCTGGGCCTTAATCAGGAGTAGTTTGCTTCTCTAGAAAGAGTCAGGTTCCAAACCTTGTTGGGGAGAAATGGCATCACTGGGTGACTTGTTGAGAGATTAGAGAAAGATTAGAGAGTTAAGCTACAGTGTTGATGACCAAGCCTTTTGGATGTAGAAAAATTAAGGAGAGGTCTGTTAAATTAAAAAGGTCTGTTTTTACCACACATTGTTAATTTCTTTCAAGAGGAGACATGCTGTAGTTAGAATTAGAAAATCGGCAACAAGCGATTCCTCTAAATCTCATGGAATAGAAACTAAAGACCTTCATTCATTTCAGTGTTTACTGGCCTTGTGCTGATGAAATTTCCTGGCTCTTCAGAAAGCTTCCTATTGTGGTCAAAAAATTTAGCCACTTAATAAATAAGTATCTGCTAGATTATAAAGCTCTATAAGGCATTGTAGTTATGGGCACTCTCCACTGAGCCAAAATCTGTCTAAAAACATATATTGGCAAGTTTCATTTTTCAGTTTGGCTTTGAAGTCGCTGAGTCTGTGTGGTTTTCCAGGAGAGCAGCTGTAGGAAGCAGTAGTCTGACCCACAGGCCGTGGAGCAGCCGTCCCTTTCCCTGCCCACAAGTTCAGGTACCATCCGAGTAGGCCCGGCACTGCAGGGATGTGGAGGTCAGTTCATTTTTTAGTGGGTTAGAAACTTAGACTTTTTCCCCTTCTCCTAATGTTTGCTTACCTTCTCCCATTGATAAGTAGTTGAACTTAGAGATATGGGAAGACATAGAATTTGTGCCTTAAGCTTCAACCAGATGCTGAAGAATGTGCTAATGTTTTGAGCAACACTATTTGGTATATTAAAGCATCATATTTAAGTTTTATCAGTGGTACTTTTCTTTGTTCAAAAAGAGTAACTATGGCACACTTTAGGCTATAGCTATAACCATAAAATTATGTTTCCCTCTTATCTTTAATAAAAGTACTCCTGGATATGGGTTTTGTTTTTTTAAAGCCACTTTGACAGCTATCACACATGTTATATGTTTTTTGTGTCTCACAGAGTTCACAGTTGTGATTTCGTTTTTTTCTTGGTCATGGTGGTGCCAGGCATTGAACCTGGGCCTTCACAATGAACTATATCCCCAGTTCTTTTTAGGGGGTACAGAATCTTACTAAGTCTCTGAGTTTCTCATACTGGGCTCAAACTTGTGATCTTCTTGCCTCAGCCTTCTAAAGTGCTGGGATTACAGGTGTGCACAACCACACCTGGCCAGAATTGTGATTTTTTTTTGGGGGGGGGGTGTTGCTGGGGATTGAACTCAGGGCCTTGCACTTGCTTGGTAAGCATTCTACCACTGAGTTAATCCCCATCACCAGAATTGTGAATTTTTGATGAAATAACTTACTTAAATCCAGCAACCAGTTTACTAGGATTTGGCTTTGTTTTAGAATCCTAAAGCTGTTTTGTCTTCAGCAGTTGGCCCTAGTTCCATCACCAGCCACAGCGTTAGTTGGCTGGACACTGACAATGACAGAGAAACCACTATTTCTCTCTTGCCCCCAAACTCAGAAATCCCCCGGCCTGTCTTTTTCCCTTTTAACTTCTGGTACACCCACCCCCTTCACAACAGACAGCTCTTTGCAGAGCTCCTACTTGGGAACTTCCTGTTTGGTTTGTGCAACAGAAGGACCTCAAGGTTCTCCACTTAGTGTTGTGCAAAGATGAAAGGAAATAGGTTTGGGAGGAATCTCGTTGAGCAGTGGGGTCCACAGCACTTATTTGCAGATAAATCAATAGTCCGAAGTAGCCTAAGAGATTTCACTGACCTTTCTAGGAATTTGTTCCAATTTTCAATTTTTTTTTCTGGTAACTTGCTTTGATTTTCTCTTTTTAAAGCAAACAATAGTCTTCTCTGCTTTTCGGATGTAGTCTTAGAATGAAGTTGACCTCTCTAGGTGGAGCTCCCAGCATGTCCCTTTCCTTAGGAAAATGTGTTAACTTCCTTCCAGGACTCCTGAGTCCTGGGCTTAGGATCCAGCCATTCAGTCAGGTGTGTTCACTGTGTGTTTTTACCCTTGTTGTAAATAGACAACATCATCTCTAATACTACCCCCTACACAGGGCTTCCTATTTGTGCAAATAGCATTTCTATTTATAGCAACACCAATTGATTACTTAAAACTGCATACTAGAATTGTTTTCTAAAAACATATTAAGCCATACGTGGTGTCGCATACCTATAATTCCAGTACTCTGTGAGGCTGAGGCAGGAGGATCACAAGTTTGAGCCTAGCTTGAGTAATTTAGCAACTTAGACCCTGTCACAAATAAATGAATAAATGAATGAAAAAAATTAAAAAGAGCTGTGACTCTAACTCAGTTCAATCCCCAATACCACAAAACAAACAAAAACATGCTATTGTTCAAGATTAGTTTTACTTCAAGTGTCTTTAGTTTTCTCTAATTTGCATAATGTAAACAGAAGAGTGTTATATTTTTTAATTCCTGAGTTTATGCCTTCTTTCAAGAACATTTGTCTACTTCCATTATTTCTCTCATTCAGTTGAGGAAAGCTTTGTGCTCCTACTATGTGTCAGGCATTGGTTCTGTGCTGGTTCCATAACGTGACATAGTAATCATCCTGAAGAAAATATTACAGCACAGTCTTCCCCCTCTTTTGTGTCTTTCTTTGAATTAAGAGGGAATCATGGGCTATCACAGTTCAGTGAGGCTAGCAGGAGGGGTTTTGTGTGTTACAATTTTAGTGTCCTTTATGATTCTGGGCAATTTTGAATCTCAGTATTTGAAGACTGTATGTCACACTAGGGAAGCAAAGTTTTGTATTTTGTTTGTTTTTCTTTCCAGGTAGCATTCTGATTGGCTCTGTCCTTTATATGTACCCCCTAGTTAAAAAAAAAAAAAAAGAAAAAAAGAAAAGAAAAGTTGGTTGATTTTTGTTTAAACAGCAGGAAGACTTTATTGAAGACTATTGTGATATAAGATCAGGCTCCACCCCCAACAGTTGAGGATTGACAGCCAGAGAGCAGAGTGAGGAGGAGGTCAGTGAATGGAAAGTTACTAAGAGGAGACAGAAAACTAAACTGATGGGGGTCGGATTCCTGCTGAAAGCAGGTCAAGGACTTACATATCAAAGGTGGAGAATGAGGAACTTGATCAAATATCAAGGTTGGAAGTTCCTTCTAAACCAAGTTAGCAGAACTCTCACGAAGGGAACAGGATCCGGGCAAAAGTCATGGACTAGTGGAGAAGTGGGTTCAGAGAAGCATTGACTGAAGTTTAGTCAAGGGGAATCTTTGTCACCCCTGAAAATTAAGGGAAAGAGGAAGAGAATGGATGCAATTGCAGTTTTGTAATCATGCTTTGATTCTGATTTATGTGCATTACCTCTGTGACTTTCTGCAGTTAACTATGTTCTGTACTGACCATGTAGGGGAAACAAATGTCATCAGATTACAGTGTAAAAGAAGCAGAAAGGACCTGATTTATAACCTAATGTTGAGAGAATAAAGGAAACTTTTCAGTGTTGTTATTTTATTGTTCTCCTCAATTTGCCCAATTTAGTTATGTAGTAGATACTTTAAAAATAATCTGAGAATAGGGGAGCATTTTATTCCCTTGGTCTATCTCCATATGTCAAGTCCCATCATCATTTATACTTCATCAGACGTGTTAAAAATTGCTAAATGTAGTAGTTATCATTCAGTGAAATATTCCTATATACAAGTCTAGAGTAAGCAGTTTATTTATACATTTAATGGATACATGAAACATAGGTAAACAATTTTTTCAGATTCCAAAGCTTTATTAAATGGCAAGTCTGAGATTTACACCTAGTTCTGACTCCTACCTCTGCTGATCTTGAACTGTCTTATAAATGTTTCCTATCTCTGTATTTGAAAGTTAGTCTTTTCTTCCTACTTAGTGTTTCTAATGAAAAAAAATGTTCTAACTGTATAGAATTCATTGTAAAAAAATTCTGGTAGTATGGAATAGTGGAAGGTATAAAAAACAAAGTGAAAATTATAAATTCATTAACAACTATTAATACTTTAGACCTTTTCAGGCTTAAAAAAAAGATCATAGTTTTACATGTCTTTTGATATGTCTCCTTCGCTTAAGAATGTATGTTGGACTCCCCTCTTTAAGTAGAGCGACTGTCTAATATTCCACTGAAGAACTTTGCATTAATGAATCCCCCATTGGACATCCCACCTGAGATTTACCTTTAGGCTTGTGGTGAGCAACCTTATATAATTTATTCAAGTCATCCAGTTATTTCTTTGAGATGACTTTTTAGATATGGAAAGCTTGGTCAGAAGCCATGCACAGTCACAGCTATGATACATATTATCAGATTTCCTGTGCTGGATCATACTTCAGACAGCAGGGTGTAACTGGAAACTACTTATCATTAAAACCTTTAATATTTGCCAGTGATATAATGGATGGAAAACATTTTAATTTGTGTTTGGTTATTGAAAAGGTTATATATAATTATATATGTTTATATAATTGATCATATATTTATTAGCCATTTGAATGTTTCCTTATAGATTTTTTTATATACATTGTCTATTTTCTAATGAAATAATCTTGTTTATAAGTGTTCTTTATATATTAAGGCTATTAACCCTTAGCCCAACATGTTGCAACATTTTTTCTAATGTGTTCATTTTTCATCTACATGCTTTTTCCTTTACACTGCAAAATTCAATAATTAGGTGCTCATAGCTCCTCTCCCTATTACTTCTATTTAATATTGTCATTCTTAAAATATTTGAGATACTTTAATAATTATCCTAGTTTTTTTAGCTACTTGCTATTCTTGGATGCAAGTCATATCAACACTTTTGAGTAACTTCTCAGGGTAGAGGGATGTGAAAAGAGGACGACAGAGGCAATACCATGGAGCCCGAGCATAGCAGTGCAGTTAAGGCTTTACGAGGGACAGCAGCCTTGCATCATTCAGCCACCAAGAAAAGGTGGTAATTCTTTCAGTCTTTCACTAAGACTCACATCTGCCTTTTCATACCACTAATAGGCACCCAGACCACACTAACTGAGGCCTCAATTCCAATTTTGGGTTTTGGGGGAGAGACTCTAATTGGTTCAGTTTATGTCAGATGCCCATTCTTGGCATGTTACTTGTAGCCGGGGCAGAGGAGACAGGATCACTTATCTGTATAGCTGGTAGGGCCCATCCCTGAAAATGGACACCTCTTTGAGAAGGAGTTGATAGGGGAGTGGGCAGGGCAGTTAGTAGAAAAGATTTTTATTGGTAACTCAGCAACAAACACTTGAGTCCCTTGTTTATTTTGGACACACATTGGGAGATAAAAGATTAAATGACTTATTTTATAGCATTTTCAAGTATATTATCACTAAACACTAAGCTCTTGGAAGTAAAAGTGTAATATTCTTGATGACTCATTTTTTATTCAGTTTTGTATGCAGTGATGTGTACTTGGTCGTTTTCAGATGCGAATAGTGTCTGCCGTAGTGTGTGTTTATGCCTGAATATGCCTGCTACCCTACCTCAACCCTTGAGCCATCTCTGTCACAAATTTAAGTCTGCTTTTAAAAAGACCCCTGAGTCTTGAATTTACTTCTTTTCTTCATTCCTCTCCACTCTAGAAGGGATGCTCAAGCCAGTTTGGGAAGTAAATGTGATTTGAAACTTTATTCCACTGAATGTACAGTACACATTAATATAAGGTGTTGCAGCTTTTTGGTCACAGCAGTGTGAACTTGGTTAGGATGACAACAGAGCTGTACTCACTGACATTTTTATATATTGTCTCCTTTATGTAGGCAGCCATAGAAGTAGCGTCATGAGAGATACCTATGATGAACGCATATCTAACTTGTTTTATAAAACAGAAGTTCACTTTATCTTCTGTGGTCTTTCTTATTACTCTAAGGTAGGCACTGCTTTCCCCTCATGAGATGTGTTTTCAATTTGATATTCATCTATATATATTATTTTTAGTTATGTGCAAGTTTACTCAGTACCTATCTTGAACCAGTTAAAGTCTGAAGTCTTTAATATGTTTCTTATATTCTCACATGTCACCTTGGATCTCTCTAAATACTAGAAGTCTAGAGAAGAAATGCATTCAGTTTGTTTCGGGACATTCTGCATAAAATTTTATTCTGGTCATTTGGCTATAAGAAAAGTTTAGAGAAAATCAGACCAGTGGATGATAGTCTTCACAGTGGGGAATTTGGATTTCCTTATGCTATGGTGTCAGTAGTAAGCTGGATTTGTGAAAGCACAATGTATTTGTTAGCTTTCCCATCACTGAGACGCAACACCTGACCCCCACAATTTAAAGTTAGAGAGATTTGATTTGGCTCGCAGTTTGTCCATGGTTGCTGGCTCCCAGGCCTAAACATCATGGTGGAAGAGCATAGTGGAGCAGAGAAGTATAGATAATATTGTCTGGGAAGCAGAGCAGCAGAACAACACCAGAGAGGGAGGGATGATGGACCAGATGTGGTACCCAGTGTTTCACCTCCATGATCCGCCGATCATGAAGAAATGTGCTTCATTAATCCCCTCAGCGGTTCCCAAGCCAATCAAGTTGATGCAATCAAGCTTAACCATTAAATATGGTTGAGGGTCTAACATCAAAATTCAAAAACTGATTTCTACAAGAAAGTCACACTAAATGCTGAATGTAAAAGCTACTTCATACAGTCCACCAATGATAGCACTTAAAAGTCAACATTTGGATGACTCTTGCTAAGAGATTCTTCTTCTGGATATGTAAATTAGGATTTGGTCTTTGGATGAATATCCCACCTGAAAGGTGTGAGTCATCTTTTTGACCCCCAATGTGGGTGAACTGTCCAGGGTTATGTACTACTTGCCTGGTTAATCTTACTTGGAGTTTAAGCTTCTTATAAAATAGGAGAATTGCATTGAACTGGTAGTTGCTAGAATTTTCATTTTGTATCTTTTAGAAATACTAAGACTACCATGGGAGGTTTTTGTTTTTTTCATTTTGTTGTTTGTTTTTTGCTAAGAGGACATCAAGTCTGTCATCTGTTATCACAACATATTGGTTATATTTAAAAGCCAGATGTGTAGAGGCATGTGATCTCAGCAAAAAGAACAGTTTTTAAATACTTTTAGTTTTGTGAAAATACTATGAAATTGCTACTATTTTTCTGATTTTCATTGGCCCCTGAAACCATGTATTACCTGCCCTAGAGGGCTGCCAAAGCCCCTTTCCAGGTCTGAACTCTGAGTTCCTGGAGTAAAGCTGAGATAAGGCTGAGAGTCAGGTGTTTTGTCTTCCAGACTGAGATTTTGCCCAGTGAGACCTGCTGCCTCCTTTTTTATGATTGTAATTTTGAATTATTTTCCCCACCATTTTATTATGAAAAGTTTCAAACACACAGAAAAGTGAAACCATCATACATTTAGCACTCATATTCCTACCTTCTAGGTTCTGTAATTCTTAGTTAGCTGTATTTGGTTTATCATGTAGTTGCCCGTGTGTCCATTTCTCTGCCATCCATCCATAAATCCACTCTTGGCATAACTGAGTGTTTTCTTTAGTCCAATGGCTTTAATTTATGCTAGTAAGTTCTTGCAATGATAAAAATTATATTTTTATAGTTTTGACATTCTCAGTTGAGGAAACCATCAACAGTGGACCTTCCTCCACATGAGAGGACACCCCAGTCTTGACTTTTGACACCCCAGATTGACACTCCAGACTTGACTTGGGCTCACTCAGTCCATAAGCTTTCCATAACTTGGCATTCACATAATTGAGAGCTTTGTGTGGGGTCAAATCAGGAAGTATCGCTTTGCTATACTCCTATTTAATGAAATCAGAGGAAAAAGTGTTGGAAACTTGAATCAGTCCTCTTTTTAACTGAGGACCAGGTGGGTGAATGCTGTCTGATGAGTACTCTGTTTAATAAAGACTTTAGAATGTGTTGCCTAAAAGGTGCTTATGATGTATGAAGACATCCATATGCTGTATTTTTCTTGCTTTTCAAGTATGGATTGTTCAGTAGGAGGCTTCGGGCAATCAAGGTACCTATTCAGTTACTCTTTTCCGTATGGTCAGATCGGTTGTGTCTTCTGGAATGTAAATCCATAGTGCTTTCTTTGTTAGACTATTTCTAACTTAATTTGCTCTAAATGACTGTTAAATGTAAACATTTCTTTGTATTTTAGCTGTGTGTGGATTTTATGCTTCCCGATTTATGAGAGAGAATGATGTTACTTATCCACTGGTGTCTTGGTTCTGGGTGGTTTTCAAGGCCTTGTCATTTACTCTTGAATATAGTCTTTTGTCATCCATATTTAATGAAACTAGGCCCTAGCGCCGCACACATAAAAATAAATAAATAAAAATAAAAGAGGGAAATGAGGTCCAGAGAAAAGTCAAGTTTCTTTGGAATCATGCTGTCCCATGTCTCTAGTGACTGTCACTGAGTCATTGACTGTGATCATTGAGTGAAGTTACTCATTAACAAAAGGGCATCCTATCCCTGTAAACAGAATGTCACATGAGAGACTTCGATACATTTTATTACCCATGGGAAACTAATAAAGCTTAATCTCCAGGTGGCGTTAGATGGGATATGGGGATAACAACACATTAAATTTTGTGTCAAAGGATTTTTTTTCAAAGCATTTTAAAATGACTCCATTGCATATACTTAGTTACACTTTTTTGCAATATGTGCATTTCTAAGTATAGCATTCTGAATCTTGTCAAAATTGCCATATTTTCTTGACTAGAAATTTCTTTTTTGACATATTAATGTTTTGGAAACCCAGTAAGTTTAAAACCAATCTGTACATTTCACGTGGTGGTACTTCTGCTTTCTAAAGTTAATAAATAGTTATGTGTTTTACTGTCAATAACTACTTGATGGTAAGTAGTATATTTAGGATTATGCTTAGGAAACATACTTAGAAATTCTTAATAATAGAGTTCAATTCATGAATCAGACTTTGAGAGGCCATTTTAGAATTTACTTTTGGAGATCTGTTACCTAAGTTCTTCCTTACACAGAGTCAAGTTTTAATAGGAAATTTTCAAGTAAGTGGACTGGGGGGCGTGGCAACAAGGCTGAGTGTAGCATGGTCCTTGGCAGCAGGTGCATTTGGGTGAAATCGTGGCATGTGTATCCCCATCAATGATTTGTGCGAGCCAGGCTAATGGGGCAGTGTGATTAATCATCACAGGCAGAGAGATCAATTACTTGTCCAGTCGAGAGGGCCAGAGTGGCTTGTGTACTCTACTGTCCTTTCGAAGGGTTAACAAATAGATTTTTAAGCTTAAAAAAAGATGCCTCTTTACCGTATGATCTTTGTCATATAAGTAGAGAAAGGAAAAAATTTTTCAAGTGACAAATTGATTTTTTTAAAACCTCAAGATACAGTAGATTATCAAATTACCATACATAAGCAGTCTGCTGTGGCACACTGATAGTCATTCTGTGTCTTTTTGAAAAGATGAGCATTCACAGATTATGTTTAGAACACATAGCTGGTGCAAACAAAAAGTAGAATGTAAATGCTGGGTTGGAAGCAAGTTCGAAGGTACAGTGAACGTGAGTAGTCCATAAGAGGAAGAAGGGCAAGGACACCAAACTGGTAATAATGCAGAAAGGGCTAGTAATAGCTTTTTTAATAAAAGAGGAAATAGATATAATATTTTGTTAAAAGAAATACCCATGAGGGTGAGCTCTAGAATGTAAGTTTGAGGAAAGTTTGTATAGTCTTTGAGGACAGTGTTTCCCATAAGGTATGGGTTGGAATAGAGCCAGAGAGTCAGATTAGACAGCCTCTTGGGCCTCTCCCTATGATTACTGATAGTGGGATGAAGCCACAGAAGGCCATGTTAGCCTGCTGTTACACCCAGGTCTCTAGAGTGGGACTCAGTATAGCAGAAAATGGGAAGAAGAGAAGAATTGGCAACTTCGATGACAGCAGCTGGTGAGTATTTTTTAAAAACAAGAAATCTTGGTGCTAAGATGGGACTCACATGAGCCCATCCTTGAAGCCTCGCCTCGCCTCTCCTCTCCTCTCCTCCCAGGCTGTAGGCCATCAGGTTAGTGCTGGCAGGAGCTGCCTGGCCATGCCACCCCTTGTGCACCTTGATGCCACCCGAAGGCTGCCTCCCACCTTGCCGTCCTCGGAGGCACCACACAGTGTGGTTTGTCTCCCGTCCTGAGCTCCACTAGCACCTGTGTATCAGTCAGCTTTCCATCAGAGGCAGAATCCCTGAGATCAATCACTCTGTAGGTAGAAGAGCTTATTTGAACTCACAGTTTTGGAGATTTCAGTCCATGGACAGTTAGTCTGTTGCTTTTAACATCATGGTAGGAGCTCATGGTAGAATGAGAAACCTGTTCACCTCATGGTGACTGGGAAGCCAAAAAAAGGGAGAAGGAAGGGACCAGACTCCCAGTATCTTCTTCAGGAGCAAGCCCCTAACTTCCTTCCATAGGTGCCACCTCCTAAGAGTTCTACCACCCCGCAGTTGCGCGACAGCCTGGGGGGCAAGTGCTAAAGATTTAAGATCCAATCTATAGACAGCTTCCTGTGCTGTGGATTCCACAAGTCCTGATTTCCAATCTCCTCACCATCATGGACCCATTAATTATTACTTCTTTTCTTGGATGGATTCTTTAAGAAAGCTTTAAATGCATAGTTTTGTGGTGGCACATCCCTGTAATCCTAACTACTTGGGAGGCCAAGGCAGGAGGATTGCAAGTTCAAGGCTAATTTGAGCAATTTAGTGAGACTGTGTGTTAAAAGAAAAATGCCTGGAGTGTAGCTCAGTGGTAGAGATGCCTGGGTTCAATCTTAGTAGCAAACAAAATAAAAAACATCTGATACATCGTATCTCCGCAGCAACATGAAGATCTAGTGCTGAACATGTTGAGCTGAGACCACATTTCAGCAGAAAACAAAAGTTTAGACATGCCATTTAATCTTGGCTCTTTATTGCCTATACTGCGTTTCTCATAAGCTTTCCATCCAGTATGTAAAATAGCTTTGGTCTCCTACTGCCCTCCCGGATCCTTGAGCAACCTAGGCCACAAGTTAGAATCTGCCAAGAGGCTTGGTGTTTGCACCATCCCTGGGTCTGTAGCCAAGGTGTACTTAGGTTAGTGTCAGGATTACTTTGGGATTCAAATGAGTAGCACCTTCAAGCATGGTCCTCCAATATCCCTGGTGTACTTTCTCTTGTTAAAGAAGAATGTGTTTTAATAGTTTTATTTTCTTGCCTTTCAAAGTGCTGCAAGTTGCCTGAGAGGCTGATGCTTGTCAGCTGCAAGTTTAATTAAACTTGTGCCAAGAATATTACTTTTCTAGCAGAGTTTGACCCTTGGGCAAAAATTTCTCTTGTAAAAATTTCTATCATTCACTAACTATGAATGAGAAGAACTTAAAAACATCTTTAGGTGTCTCCTGGCTTGTCAAAATAGAAGGAAGTGTTGAGTAGTTAGGAATGTAGTAGTATTGTTTTAAAAATCATATACTTTTTGTTCTTATTAGAGAATTGATATGGAGTCATTGTAGGCACTTCACATTTTCATAAGGACTGTGAAAGACATAAAAATAATCTATAATTTTATCATTCATAATTAACTTCAACTGATAATTTCTATGTATCTATCAGTGTATATTTATTTACAAAATGGGATAATTTTATATACTATTAGTAGTTTTTTTTCTTTTTTACTTTAAATGGGGTGACTATCTTTCTATGTAAATATTCTACTCTACCCTCTTTTTGTGTATGTGCTGGGGATTGAACTCAGGGCCTTGCACTTGCTAGGCAAGCAGTCTAACCACTGAGCTAAATCCCCAGCCCCAACTCTATCCTTTTAATAGCTACATTATATTCTATTTATGTTTGCACCATATTTTTTTTTTTTTACTTTATGGTAGTCAGTCTTTCACTACTAATAACAGTCCTGGGGGAGCTAGGGAAGATGTAGCTCCGTGGTGGAGCCCTCGCCCGTCCTGTGGAACGCCCTGGGTTCAGTCCTCAGCAGCAACAACCACCACAGGAACAGAAGACAGTCTTGGGATGAACATCTTTGTAGATAAGTCTATTCAAATGGGACTTTCGGTAAATGTCAGTTATGCTCTTTATTTGAAAATACCAAAGCAAATAGTGCTGAGCCATGTTTTCTCCTCTAAGAAAAATTATTCCTTCATTTTAGGTTTAGAAGTTCGAATTGTAGAAAAGTGTCTTTTAAAGGCCAGTTTAGGGATCCTCCTTTAAATGATCACCCAGTGATTCTGTCTTCAGTTAAAGGAACTTCTTCTTTTTTTTTTTTCAGGGCTAAATCATTTTATTGGGAGGCTTGGGGGTGGGGAGACAACGCTTAAAAGATGCTGAAGCCAGAGAGACCCGATGTTCTTGGCAGGGCTGGATCGCTCCGGTATCGCCATTGCCAAAAAGGAGTTAAAGGAACTTCTTGACCATCATGCATTTGAGTAATCAGAGACATCTCTTCTTTTTATTGCTTTAAATTTTAGTGGATAATCTGGAGGTGTGGGCATTAGCATATGTATCTTTGCTCCTCCTATATTTAATATAGAGCTGTGAACACTACTGTTCAAATATATAGATCTGAAATAGTAGAAACAATATAGGTCTTTTGATTTCAAAAAAAAGGAAAATCACTTTTTTTTTTTTTTTTTTTTTGGTGCTGGGGATCAAACTGAGGGCCTTGTGCTTATGAGGCGAGCACCTGTAACCACTGAGCTAAATCCCCAGTCCCGGGAAGATCACTTTTGATCTGTAGGCTGATTTAAAATTGAGTTCAGCTCCTGGGAACGTAGCAGTTAGAGTGCCTATAATTTTCAGACACCTATACCCTGAACAGATGTTTGTTGGCAGCATAGGAGGTGAGAATGGGTACTGCTGGAAACAGGACGTGTGTTGGTGTATGTGAACGTGAAGGTGTCTTGTGTGTGGGTACTGAATTCAGAAACACATTGAACTGAGCACTGCCAGTCCTTTCTCTGTCCTCTCACCTGTTCAGGCTTCTTCCGCACCCCACAATCTTATTCTTCCCTTTGTATGACTTTTACTCTTTTTTTGGAGGGGTATACACTAGTTCCTCCTTATCCATAGTTTCCCTTTCTGTGGTTTCAGTTACCTGTGTGCACTATAGTCCAAAAATATTAAGTGGAAAATCCCAGAAATCAGCAATTTGTCAGCACCCTTTTGAGTAGCATAATGAAATCTAATGCCACCTGGTCCTTCCTGCCCAGCACCTGAGCTTTTCCTTTGTCCACTGCATCAACACAGTCTGTGCTACCCACTCACTCAGGTGCTGGCTTAGTTATTGGATCAACTGTATCAAAGTGCTTATGTTCAAGTAACTCGTGTGTAACAGCCTCAGGCTACATCACAATGCCTACTTCATTCCTTCATCTTTCCACGTGGGCTTTGTGTTACCCATAGCGTAAGAAGGATAAATACTGTGCAATACAATATTTTGGGAAAAAGAGAGACTGCATTCACGTAACTTCTGTATAGTGGTGCTGATAATTGTTCTATTTAGTACAGTGGTGTTAATAATTGTTCTGTTTTGTATTCCTTTTTTTTTTCTTTCTAGGTTTTATTCTTTATTGATTGAATCAACATCTTAACTGGGGGACAAGGGACCTGCTTCTTTTTTTTAAGTATTTTTTAAAAATTTTATTTTAATGGTACATTTTAGATGTACATAGTGATAACATTCATTATAAGGGATTTGTCCCTGTACATGATATATCTTGTTGCTCCTTTTTTTCTATTTATTATTCTTAACCTCTTACTGTGCCTAGTTTCTAAATTAAATGTCATCATAAATATATATGTATAGGAAAAACAGACTAAAAAGAGTTCGGTACTATCTGTAGTTTCAGGGATCCTCTGGGGTCCTTGGGCCAGACGCCTGTGAATAAGAAGGATATTTTTGTATTCACAAATTACCTACTCATAGATCCTTTGTGCATAGCTAAGATATTATTGAATTAGGCACAGATTGGATTGTTTATGCCGAAACTTGCAGTTTGCTTTTTGATAAACAAAAGCTCAGAGTTTCCCAGAGCTCCTTTCCCATTCTGTCCAACTGCAACTCAGTATCTTCTTATTTAGAGTCACTTACATATAAATGTTAATCATTGAAAACAAGAAAATTCTTGGTCAAATTTCAGTAACTAACATCTGTTCCTGTGGGCACTGGTTCTGAAGCTTATCTGAGAGGTTTTGTTTGTATCAGCTATATCTAATGATATCACATTAGAAGTTAAAAGTAGATTTTAGAAGATTTGTAAATCCACATAAATATTTCAATATTTCTAATGAAATTATTTTCAAAAACAAATTTAATAAGGAGAGTACCATTTATAACTTGGGAATTTCTGTAATATCTGGCTTAATAGCAAATACCTAGATTTTTTTTTATTCAAAGTCTATTGTTTGTTTATTTTTTATTTTTAACCAAGAACATATATTGGTACATTGTATACATAATGATCACATTCATCACAGTTATTTTGTACCTGTACATGATGTATCTTGGTTTTTCTCCCCTCTTCCCCACCCCTCCCTTCTGGTCCCTCCTTCCCTATTTACAGCAGGTTTATTCATATTTTTCCATTATTTCCTTTTCCCCTTCCTTTATTCCCTTCCTGCTTTTCCCCTTCTTTCTTTCTAGTTCTCTTCTTTTGAATATTATCTTTTATATAATATCTATTACACCTCTTTGTCCTTATTTACACTATGGTTTCTCATATCAGAGAAACAATTCAATGTGTACTCATGAAAATAGCTGGATTTTTATCTGCTTCACATTCAGTTGGTTGTACTATCACAATCACAAGAAAACTCCACTTATACTCCCAAGAGAATGAGAGTGAAGAAGGAAAATAATGTTAGGCTTGTGAAATCGTTTTTGACCTCATGTATATTTTCATAGCTTCCAAAACTCTGTAAGGGTTACCTGACCATACTCTGAAAACTGCTGATGTGGCATTTGATATTGAGAATTAGTGTAACTTTCTTGTATTTTGAACTATATTTTACAAGTAGAAGCACATAGATCACTTTTTAAAAAGCAATGGTGGACACTGTTCTTCCACTTGTAGCGTGAAAGTCCCACTTCAGGAATACACTTCTCCACCCTTCCTGTGGTCTGTCTTCTGTATCTCTTGAATACTTTGTCTTCTCCAAAGGGCTATGTGTCTTACTTGTTTGGGGTGTTTAAGACTTAAACAGTAGAGAAAAGTTCTCTGTGTTTAGTGATAAAAACAACAGGGACCAGAATTAGTCAGAATAAAGGCTGAAGTATGCATCTTTGAACACTGTAGGTTTATGGCACTTCTGGGATGACTTGGTATTATCACATTGGTTTTCTCTGTACCCTTACTGTACATTGACTGTATACTTCCCATGTGCTAAGAAGCAAGAGATGCCAGGCTTTTAACCTTTAAGGCTTACATTTGTTGGGCAGATACATTCATAAAAAGATGAAGTCCTGTGCGCAGCGTGATAGAGTGGTGTCATGCTGCTGGGGTGGTTCCATGACAGTAACACAGAGGCAGCTGCAGGGAGTCTCGGCTCAGCCTCTAGCCAGCCTGTGGCTTCAGCAAGCCGGCTTACATTTTTAGCCCTCAGTTTGCTTAATTACAAAGTTAGAGCATTAACTCGGAGTCCTTTCCAGCTATACAATGCCATGGGGATGTGTCATAACAGAAGTTGTGCACTGATAAGTTTTTTCCTATTGACTTTTAAGTATGATACTTGTATACAATTCATCAAAGAATTAATGCTTCTCCATCTGCCGCCTTTGCTTTACCTTAAATTCCGTCTCTGAAGGATACGTTAGTTGAATATGTATTGTAACAAAAGGTGGAAGGGAATCGAAATCTAATTACATTTGACTTACTGATAGAAATTTCTAGACTGAACAGCAGTGAAAACCACTTTTGCCGTATTGGTAACTAATCCTCTCACCTGGGGCGGCCTGCCATTCCCTGTCCTGTGCAGCTCTGAAAGAAAGAACCTCTAGAACAGATTATACCATCTTTCTTACAAAGTAACAAATACACTTCTAAATAAAAATAATCCTACTTTAACATGGACTAGTCTGGAAGCCTCTTTCCCCCAATTTTTTGAATAGTGATGCTTTTACTGTGTTGTCTGGGAAGGATGTGAAATATTTTTGCAGACTGGTCATGTTTCAAAATGTAATCAATAAAAGCAGATAAAATTGTGGTGGTGATGACAGGTTGTTAGTTCCATACTGGGATGTCCATTTTTGAGACTTGATTCAGTTACAGCCAAGTTAGAGCCTGTTAAATGTTTTTAAAAGCTGTAAAATTGGTTGAATCTCACAGTTTCAATCTGCTCTGTAGTGTTAACTGCTCCTTACTGTTAATTGCTCCTTCCAGGAAAAAGAAGGAATGGAGATCATAAGTAGCTTTGAATTCGGCCCCTCTTGTGAGCCCCAATTTGGCTGTAGGTGGGTGACCCGAGAATGTCTTTGCAGCTCCCACAATTGTGTTGTCACTGGCACTGAGCTAAGGTCATTCTGCTTTGGCAGTTAAATTGCTGCAGAAAGCAGCTGTACTTGATGTAATTTTAATCAATATCTTCTACTTCTATGTGGCCGTGCAGTCATTGTGTCACTGTGCTATTGCTTTGAGCATCTCTGACCTAAAAGTAAAGTATCTTGCTTGAGATTTCCTTTGAAAGATCACATCAGTCATACTGTATTTTTAAAGCACTATGAAGCTTGCTACTTTACATAGGACAAATTTTCACAGTGTTATGAATAGTTCTGGTAATGTGTATTGGTTCTTTGTGAATTGAGCTCTTGTATTCTGTTTTTCCAAAGTGAAGGCTATCTAGTGGTCTTTCAGTTTCCAATGTTAAGTGGTCAGCAGTTAGCATCAATAGCTCTTTGAAGGTCATCAGGGGCATGCGGCTAAGGATGCGTGGTCCGGACTCTGCCTACATCAGCTTCCTTCCTAATGTGCTTTTTGATACCCATATAGGATTGATTTATTTTGCTTTTCAGTACGTTTGCTCATAGCAGAACTGCTTCAGCATCCATTTGTACAGTAGGGTTATTCTGATTTAAATAGGGTCTATTTAAAACAATTGCTCCATACACTCACAAACGCATACTCTTAATGTTTGAATTTAAATGTCCTTTCCTAAAATATATTTGTTTTTATACCTCAAAGCAGGAACTTACCTCATCTGTGAAGTCCGTTTTGTATCTTTATTAAGAAGCTAGGTAATATATGCTTTTCTGTAAATGTAGTTGTTTACTTACTTATAGATTAAAAGCCATTTCCATTTCATCACATATAACATGTAAACATTCCAGACCATATTTTGAGACAGACTTCAAAACAGAAGCTATTTAGATTGTGTTACATTAGTAAAAAAATTTGATAAAATTATGTTTATTAAAGAAAACACTGTGTGATCAACAGTGTCCATTTTTAGTAAGTCCTTCTGGAATACCGGGTACAAGTAAAACTTGAACTGTTTCAGCTAAATTGGCAAAAACCATTTATTTTTCAGTCCATTAACATTTATTAAACCTCCATTGAGTAGAATGTTCTGAAGGTTCAAAAATAATGCCCTGCCTATCTTAAAGAGGTTTGCAGGTCAGGGGGAGGTATTATATGTATAATTATAATACAGCCGGCAGCTGTGTTACAGGAATCGATGGAATGCAATGGGAACCCAGCAAGTGGGGCAGGGAGGGTCCTAATTTCTGCCAAGTTTGAGGAAAATGCTAAGAGGCTGAGCAGAGCTGACCTTGACCTAACGCTGGGGGAGGGGGTGATGATGGGCGGGGAGCGCTGTGAAGGAGACAACAACACAAGCAAAAGCATGGCTGTAGGAAAGTGGCCATTTCTGGGAAGTAGAATAATCCTTTGTGACACTTCGTTAGATACAAATGTGTAGGGATCCTCAGAAAAATTCCCACATGAGAAAAAAAAAAAGAAAAATTCCCACATGGAATCGGAATCACCTGGCGCCAGACACCCAGCAATTGTCCCTTGTAGACTGGTGCCGGCCCGGGTATTGTGAGCAGAAGGGAAAGGTGACTTTGAGGCTGAAGCGGGTCATTATGACTGGAAGGCTTTCCAGCGTTGTCTTCCTCCAGTGTGATAGCAGAGGAGGCGGGTGTATTTCAGATGGTGCAGCTATGGATGGTGGACTCTCAGCCAGAGAAACACGGTGAGAAGGCCAGTTGCAATGCAGAGTCATTCAGATGCTAGTCATCAGCACTTATTCTCGTAATGCTAAGATTTGGGGAGTGGTTGTTAATGCAGCATGTCCTAGCCTTGCCTGACAAATACATGATAGTCATTTATAGTGTAAACCTATAGAAGGACCCTATGAGGAAGAACAGGGTTTCCTTATTGTGTTCTATTATATATTTAATAGGTGCTACCTAGGAGGAGGTATTCACCCATGCTGGGTGAAACAGATTTCTTTGTAGGATTTCTTAAAGCTTGTAAGAGACTGTAGTGAGTGTAACTCCAAGCTAAAGAAGAGTACTTGTTGTTCCCTAAACTTACCTAACAATGAAATCCATTTCCCCTCTCCTTTTTCAGTAAGTGTACTTTATTTTGGGGGCGAACACAAGAAAACACAGTTCTGAATTACACACATGTCAAGGCATGAAACTAGTTGCCTCAACTAAGAAGTTTTATGTCTAGAAAAGAAGGGTGGATTTGAGGGAAAATGTTAAAGAAGAATTGACAAGAATGGGACTGACTGGATATTTAAAAGGATAATTAAGGAGGCTCTCTTGTTTCTATACACCAGCTCTTTTAGAATTGACTCGTTGGGGCTGTTGCAGATCTTTTTTCCTTTCCTCCGGCTATCAATCCCATTTCTGCTCCTCTTCCTGTTGGCAGCAGACCTTCCCTTACATGTATGTGTTCCTCTTGCTGTCCTCCTTGGGACCTCTTTGATGCCATCCCTTTTATGTTTTGCTCCCTCAGATGGAGAAATGTTCTGCCAGAAATGTTTAACACACATACACATGCACGCACACATACACTCACACTCACTGTCTTTCATTTCCTCTATTTGTTACCGTGGCATCTTGCATCTTTTCCTCCTCATCACTTGCTTCTTTGCCTGCGGAAGTGCCGAGATGTTGCTATTGGCTCAAACCACATGTCCCCTCTCCCAGGCTGCGTCAACCCTTCAAGTTGCTGTCTTCTGTTAACTCTGCCCTCCTTTATTTTCTCCTTTATTGAAACATACTGCGTCCTCTGTGCCAAGAACTCATCTGGGTACGAGGGACACAAAAGCAAGATACGCCCCTTCCGTCAGGTTGTCCCGAGGGAGTCCCATCCAGCTAAGCAGGCACTGCAGTGGCGTGTGGTGTCATGCTTGTGGGCCATCCCAGGGCAGAACCCCAAAGAAGACCAGGAAAGACTGGAGATTACAGCAGTGTGGTGCGTGGACCCAGGAGAGCAGGATGCGCTTCAGAAGTGGTGGGTGGTCTTCATCGCTGCTTATCCTTCAGTGCTCCTTAGGGACATGCTTGTCAGAGGTTCCTGGTGACTTTTCAGGTTGAATAGTAGGTTGATAATTCTTTCATCCTGCATATCCTCACTGCAGCAGAGTGTGTTACTATTCACTCTCTAGCCTGCACAGTCTTTGTCCCTTATCTCTCGGACATCCCTTTCTTCTGATGCTTTTTCTGTTTTTTCCATCACACTCCCCCTTCTTTTGAAAGCTCTCTTAAATACAAGCTTTCCACACCTTGCCCTTTTATCTTCTTCTCCATTAGCAATTTTACCTGTACCCCTTTCTTTAGAATTTGAGTTTCTCTTCGGCCTTGCCCCTCTCCTGAACCCTTTGCGTGGTCCTCTCTGCAGTGAGCATTCCTTCACTGTATCTGTTTGCAGGAGTCTGAATTTGTCTTTGTCTGAAACGTGAGTGTACATTATTGGCATTGCAGAGGGCATGGTAGAAACTCCCGCCATTGCTCGTGTATCATTTACAAGCTAATGGCTTTTGACAGTGCCAGGTGGAAGCAGTTGGATAACGCCGAGCTTCCCTGTGTCAATACCCAGAAACAGCTGGGAAACAAATCTGCTTTTAGTGTCTAGAGCCACGTTGGTCTGTTAATAAAATTCTGTTATGTAGGATTTCCGTGAGCATAGATATGTTCCCCTCTTGTCCAATTATGTTACGGTGGATTCTTTGTTTTGGAAAATTGCCATATAGTGAGTGAATACTTGGCATTTATTTTACAGGTTTTGCTAAAGCAGAAGGACTAATTGAGCCTGGGTACTCATTCAGTGACATTTTAGGAGGCCTTTACGAAGAACACTAACTACTTTTATACAGGGTTTAAGTTTATCCAGACCTCCTGTGGTGGGCAGTAATGCTGTTCACCAGTTACTTGCAATTCTCCTCCTCTCTACCTTGCTGTTCGAAGCTTTCTGTTCCTTCTGCCTTGGCAACTCCGTCTAGAGTGTGGAGACTCTGTTCTTCCTGAGTGAGCAGACTGGAGCCAACCTGAAATGGACACAAGTAGTATGTGAGAAATGAACCTCGGCTTCTGCGCCATAGTGTTGTCCATCCTTACTGGTGCTCTTTTACAAATTTTGTCAGGACTTGGGAAAGCAAGCGATTGCCTGGGAAATGAGATGGTTCTAGATTTTGTTACATCCCAGAGTGCACGTTGGAACTGTGGAGAAATCATTCTCTGGTAAATGAGTTGTGTAGCTTCATAAGTGGGTTTTCACTATGTTACTCTGAATTTCTAATTAGGATCCTTTCATGTAATCACCATTTTGTTGCAATACAAGCTCAGAGGAGTAACATTTTGAAATAGATGTCATCCTTTCCTGTTTTAATTGAAAAAGGGAAACAAGTTGAGATTCTCAAAGATTTAATAAGGATGGTCAACAAGTGCTGCCAAGTCCTGGGGAAGATATTGGGATTTAACAGCAAGACAAGAGCTGGGATTTGAAACCTTAATCTAGGAAAGGAGATAAGCCAGCAATTAACATCTCTGGTGAGATGTCATTCAGGGAACAAACCGCACAATAAGTACAGGGCGGGCCAGCTCAACAGCCCTGAGTTTTGGTTTGGGGGACGTTTTTCTGGAGAGGTGACTGTTGGTTTACTCAGCCACCATTTGCTGGACACCTCCTCTGTGCCAGATAATGTAATATGTGTTGGGGCTACAATGAAGAAGGGCCCCTACTCTTGCAGATTTCAGTCAAAGCTGACACCTGAAGGAAGAGCGAAGAGGAGCAGGAATGAGCCACATTTTCCCTCAAAGCGGAAACCAGTGTGCAGAGGCTTTAGAGTAGTAAATAAATGCTGGCGTTGAAAGGTGAACTCGGGAGAAGCCTGGCCCAGCAGACGTGTGACTCTCACACAGTGAGTAGCCTTCCCTTCTTGGCTAAGTAATGCTGTATAAGCAAATATAGCCAATTAAGGTCAGTCAGTGAATTGTGCAGTATAAACAAATTTCTTATAAATATGAAAAAAAATTAACAGAGTTTTGGATGGTATATTTGATTAAGAAATTTGTTAAAAGTTGTCTTTTGGGAGAACGAGAACTTCAGCATAGCGGGGTTTAAATATTTGGCAACCTGATGTAACTGGACATCCTATAAAATTGTGGCGGATACTAGCTCTCAGATGACCACAATGTCTCTATGCTTAGTTTTTACTAGCTCTGTGCATTCTTTTGAATGCTCCCTGTGAACAGTATAACCATTAGAGATAGCATTAGTGTGGCCCTGTCCCACCCCAAAGATACAGGTGAGCTTTATTACATCCAGTTCTCAGGACTTTTCTCTGATTTGCTTTACAGTCCTGGTGGCATGGGTTGGGGTGGTAAGACCATGACCCCTGGGCATTTCTTGTCGCACACCCTCTCAGGCATGTTTATCTCATTTTGAGGAGCCTGGTAATTGTAAGTCATCAAATAATTATTTAGTTATTTTTTACTTTTTAATCTTGAATCTTGAAAGGTTCTATTATTTTAATTCGTGGTATTTTCATTGAAAAAAAGACTAGCATTTGCAACTTGAAATGGATGTAAATTGCAATTTCTTAAACAGCAGTGTTGATAGTTGTGCTGAAGTCCACAGGCACAGCCTGCTTCATAAACTTTCTATTTTTATTTAACATTTCACCTCTGAATACTTTGTTTTCTCAGTTCCAGTGAAAGCTCCCTTGTCAGAAGCTG